>BLSH010051078.1:436181-446549 GCA_018402905.1 Glandirana rugosa
GGCCACTTTTGCACAAACCAATCTAAAAATCGCAATCAGCGTTTATTGATTGGTTTGTGCAAAAGTGGCCGCGTTTACGGATGATGAGAATTAATTTCTGGGGTTTTTATTTTTTACTAGTAATGGTGGCGATCTGCGATTTTAAGCGGTACTGCGATATTGGGGCGGACATGTCGGACATTTTTGACACTTTTTTAGGACCAATGACATTTATTCAGCAATCAGAAATTTAAATGTCCACTGATTACTGTGTAAATGTCATTGGCAGTGAAGGGGTTAACCTGCAGGGGGAGATCCTAGGGGTTAACTGTGTTCCCTGGGTGTGTTCTTACTGTGGGGGGGCTGGGCTGTTATGGGCATAAGAGATCTAACTGATCCCAGTGACAGGGATCAGTAGATCTCCTATGCCCCCACTAACAGAGCGGGGAACTTCTGTGTTTACATCGGCGGTTCCCCGTTCTTTGGCTGTGGCTGCTCATCGCAGCTCGCTGGCGGACATCGGGTCCGCCCGAGCCGCGGGCACACTTGGAAGCACGGTGGGCGTGCGCGCCCCCTAGCGGCCACCTGCAGATCGCCGCTTTTTTCCGACGATTCGCGCTCAGCGTCCACACTGCCGCCGTGAATACACGGCAGGTGGTGTGGAACCGGTTAAAGGTCTGCCACACAGGCTTGGTCTCACCACACAAGTAGGTATCAAGCTCCCCAGCCTACACATACACAGAACTGGTTCCAGGATGGAGCAATTCCCTAAGTATGCTGGGAGTTTTTGTAGAGGTCTTAATGAGCCAGCTTAACTCAGCTGAGCTCATTGCCTCTACCCCAGCAAGATTCTCAGCACTCCCCCTAGTGATACAAATCTGTATACAGCCTAAATCTGGGACAAATATACCTGCCATCCTGGATGCAATCAGGTGATTTTACCTGGCTGTTGTCATACTGAAAGCATTTTTTTTTTTTTTTAAAGCATTTATAAGTGCCACAACTGACTAAACATAGGCCAGATAATACCTGCACAGTAGTGAAAAAATAAGAAAGACTCATGCTTCATGCAAATATGTATTAACCACTTAGCAACCACCTCCTGTAGATTTACTGCCACAGGGCGACCACTGTGTGCAGAATGGCATATATTTACTTAATTCTTCATTTCCAAGTAGGGGGAGCGCGCATTCACTGATGTGAGTAGACACAGCACAAGATGATCAGTGGGTGCTGGCCAATAGATGCCCACTGGCACCCACTGATTGGTGAGGAGATGCAATGGACAGAGCTCTGCCTATGTAAACAATGCAGAGCTCCATCCTGTCAGCAGGGATGTGGCGGTGTTCGTTTCCCTGTAAAGCACATCCTAAAAACACTAGCTAGGCACACATTTAACCCTTTGATAGCCCCCCCCCCCCATGTTTAACCCCTTCCCTGCCAGTGTCATTAGTTCAGTGCATCTTTTTAGCACTGGTCACTGTATTAGTGTCACTGATCCCCACAAAGTGTCAGATTGTCTGCCGCAATATCGCAGTCCCGCTACAAGTCGATGATCGCCACCATTACTAGTATAAAAAAAAAAAATAATTAAAAATTCCAGTATATATCCCATAGTTTGTAGACACTATAACTTTTGTGCAAACAAATCAATATACACTTATTAGGATATTTGTTTTACCAAAGATATGTAGCAGAATAAATATTGGCCTAAAGTGATGAAGGAATTAGATCAATTTTTTTTAAAACAATTTTATTGGATGCGTTTTATATATTTTTTTTTTAAATTTGTAGTCTTTTTTTCATTTATAGCGCAAAAAATAAGAACCCAGAGGTGATCAAATACTACAAAAAGAAATCTATTTGTGGTGAAAAAATTATATAAATTTTTAGGTACGGTATTGCATGACATCGCAACTGTCAGTTAAAGTAATGCAGTGCTGTATCGCAAAAAAATGGCCTGGTCATGGAGGGGGGTAAATTCTTCTGGAGGTCAAGTGGATAAACTATACATAGAGAAAATGTATTTAAAATATTGATGCATATTGAGAACAATATTAGAAAAACTTTACTATCAAACTAGCCCTCCTCTTGATATTGCCTTTTTTTAACCACTTGCCTAGCGGGCAACCCCCCCCCCCCCCCCCCCCTTCCTGCCCAAGCCAATTTTCAGCTTTCAGAGCTGTCACACTTTAAATGACAATTACGTAGTCATGTAACACTGCACGCATATGACAACTATATCATTTTTTCACACAAATAGAGCTTTCTTTTGGTGGTATTTAATCATTGCTGGAGTTTTTATTTCTTGCCGAACAAACAAAAAAAATGAACAAAAATTTTGAAAATTGAGGCGGAACTGATAGGTGGCACTAATAGGCAGCACTGGTAGGTGGCACTGATGGGCACTGGTAGGTGGCACTGATGGGCAGCACTGATAAGTGACACTGATATGAGGCACTGATGAACACTGGTTGGTGGCACTGATGAGGCTGCACTAATAGGTAGCGCTAGTAGGCGGCACTGATAAGTGACACTAATGGGTACTGATATTAGGCACTGGTGGGCACTAATAGGTGTCACTGGTTGTCAATTTTGGGGCTGATATCCCTTTAACAGAAGCCAGCTACCAGCTTCCTCTTTTCTCATGCTGTCAGTATTAGGGCCGCTGTGATTGGCTCTTTACCCCGATCTGTGATCAGCCGAGTCCAAAGGTTCCACAGAGGGTGCATGCGCAGTGAGAGCACGGGAGGACGTCTATGGATGCTCTACCAGCATTTTTTTTTTATCAGGTTTTCCATAGTACAGCAATGCTGAAGAAAAATAAATCAAAAAGAAATCAAAAAACAGACTTTGCTCAGAGATCATAAAAGCAGAAAGTGTAAATGTGCGGTGCAAAATATTAGGCAACAGTCATGAGGTAACACAGAAACATTAAATATGTAAAGCCTTAGCATTTGGTCCACTGTTTCACCTACCCTCTGCAAGGGTGAGGGCGTTCACTGCCCATATTGGGTTTAGAGCCAAGTTGTTTGAGTTTTCCCAAGGAATTGGTAAGGTTTGCCTTGGCATATCAGGCGGTGTATTGAAAGGTGGCCATGAGTTGTTGGATTTCCTTCAGAGGGAAGGAATGTTCAATAAAGACTTTCCAGCAGGTGAAGAAGTGCTTGGTGGTTCTGTAGCATAGTATCCAGCTTTTCCAGATAGAGGAATGTTTTCAGCTTTTTCTTAACTGTCCAGGCCCGGAGGAGGACCCTCCTGGCTGTTAAAAGACAGAGATGCATCCAAGGAGTCAGGCTCAGGGAGTTAGAAGCGATCGGAGAAGCACAGCTAAACAGGCAGATTATTGAAACCTTTGGCAGCCTTGTAGATGTGATTCCAAAGATGTATTGAACAATTTGGTAGCAATAGTCCTGAATTGGTATACAAGTCCAGACACGATGTAGTGTCAGCCTGCTAGCACCTCACCAGGGACAAAGTGTCAGAAGGGGATTAGAAGAATCCATCAGGGCTGGTATAAATGCCCTATGCATAATTTTGAATTGAGTCTCCCTCCATTGTTCATTGATTGTGATCTTGCATATTGCCTTTCTTCCAGGATTGGTGTGGTGTCTTCTAATTCCGAAAGCTCTTTAGACCAGGCTTTCAAGAGTGATTGCCCCATTGAGGCCGTGGTGTGTTGCAGCATTTAAGAGCATATCATCAAGATGGAGTAAGCTTTTTGTTTCATAGCTCTGTCAACCACTGGATGTGTCAATTTAGTACATGCCCGACCCAATTGAGACTTAACAAAAGCCGCCAGTTGGTAATGGTAGGTGGTGGTGAGGGGGTAGATGGTATTGCTTAAATTCCTCCTGATAGGTTTGGATGTTGCAGGTGCCTGGGTAGAGTAAGGTAGCTGCACGGGTTAAGCCTAGGGAAGTCAAGTGAGGAAGGCTTTGTTCTCCATTCCTGCAGGGAACAGAGGATTACCTTGTATAGTTAGATGGTTAGAAATCGTATAGGGTACACCCATGAGCTTGCATATCTCCCTCCAAGCTATCAGTGTCTCGAATCAGCAAATTGCTTCTCAGATGAGATGGCAAGACCCTGAGTGGAGAGTGGAGCACTGCAGATTAATTGAGGGTGGGATACCAAGGCCACCTCCAAGCCATAATTGGAGTATATGGACCTACAGTGCCTTGCGAAAGTATTCGGCCCCCTTGAACTTTGCGACCTTTTGCCACATTTCAGGCTTCAAACATAAAGATATAAAACTAATTTTTTGTGAAGAATCAACAACAAGTGGGACACAATCATGAAGTGGAATGAAATTTATTGGATATTTCAAACTTTTTTAACAAATAAAAAACTGAAAAATTGGGCGTGCAAAATTATTCAGCCCCCTTAAGTTAATACTTTGTAGCACCACCTTTTGCTGCGATTACAGCTGTAAGTCGCTTGGGGAAGTCTCTATCAGTTTTGCACATCGAGACACTGAAATTTTTGCCCATTCCTCCTTGCAAAACAGCTGGAGCTCAGTGAGGTTGGATGGAGAGCGTTTGTGAACAGCAGTTTTCAGTTCTTTCCACAGATTCTCGATTGGATTCAGGTCTGGACTTTGACTTGGCCATTCTAACACCTGGATATATTTGTGAACCATTCCATTGTAGATTTTGCTTTATGTTTTGGATCATTGTCTTGTTGGAAGACAAATCTCCGTCCCAGTCTCAGGTCTTTTGCAGACTCCATCAGGTTTCCTTCCAGAATGGTCCTGTATTTGGCTCCATCCATCTTCCCATCAATTTTAACCATCTTCCCTGTCCCTGCTGAAGAAAAGCAGGCCCAAACCATGATGCTGCCACCACCATGTTTCACAGTGGGGATGGTGTGTTCAGGGTGATGAGCTGTGTTGCTTTTACGCCAAACATAACGTTTTGCTTTGTTGCCTCAGTTCTTCAAATCCACAAAACAGGTGCTCCAGTGATGGAAAAACACTCCACTCGTGCTCTGTGCCACTCTCCCCCTCTCCCTGGCTACTCACCAGAAAACAGTGTAGCTGTGTGCAGATGGGAGCGAAAGATTTCCACTGCTTGGAGACTTCCACCGAATAATTGGCAAACAGCAATAGCTTGTATTTGTCCACAGAAATGCCCCATGCCTTGCAGGAGTGTTGTAGTATGATGTGCTTTTTTGCATAATTTAAGTAGCGTACAATTACCGGCCTTGGCTTGAATTGCTGATCTTGTGGATGGCTTATGCGGTGCACTCATTCCACTACGCAGGGGTGACTGAGACCCAGAGCTTCAGGTATGCGGTGACTGCAGATCTCCATTAGAGGTGTCTATACTCAGAGAGACCTATAATGCGTAGGTTATTCCTAGGGATATGGTTCTCGAGGTCCTCCAACTTGTCCGGAAAGAACTGGGGCACTCCCATATAGGTAGATACAGAGGCAGTTACCTGGTGTATCTGTTGCTCTGCCTCCTGCAGCCTATGAGTCTGGCTGTGGAAATCCTGACATAACTGCTCCATGCTATGCTGAACAGCTTTATCCACTGCCTCTGTGATCATGGGGGTGAGAATTTGAGCTACAGCAATAGCAATCTTGGCATGAGCAGCCTCTGTGTCCTCTGATGGTTGTGCTACAGGAGAGGAGGGAGGCAGAGAAATGATTTCCTCGACTGGGAGAGCAGCCGCCATCTTAGATGTCATGCCGCCACTGTGTCGGACTCTCTCTGGGGAGTCTGTGTGGGGCGCGGAGCAGTGCATTTTAAAAAGCGATCTATCCGCCCAGGAAAGCCGGTGCTGTAGCGTGGCTTTCAGTTGCAGATGAGCTGAGGGGAGTGGAAGCCAGAACCGATCACTCCATTCTCACACGATGTCGGAACCGGAAGTAGCATCTTAAGCCCACAATGTAACCGTCTTTTGGCTATAGCAAGGGGTTACTCTTCACTGCTCTGCTTCTTTCTCACTGCTCAGGAGAGCTTTAATACCCAGGCATACCACCCGCACCTTCTCAGAATGGGTAGCTGAGGTTTGTCAACTGATGAGACTGGATCCTTAGCCTGCAGTCACAAAGAGGGTTCGGGGGAGAGGCTGCTGATGCTGAAACAGGTTACATGTTCCACCCCAAAGACAGGTGGAACATGTTCCAAAGGTGAACTTATTCTTTAGGGCCCCTTCACACTGAGGAGTTTTTCTAGCGATTTTGCGTAAAAAAAAAAAAAAAAAAAAAAGCACCTGAAAAGCTCAAGAAAAGTGCTTACCTTTAAAATAAATGAATTTGTTCACACTAGGATCATGTTAGGGAAGCTAAAAAAAAAAAAAAAAAAAAAAAAACGCACCTTCCCATTGAAATGAATGGGAACTGCATCAAAAATGCCCCCACTAAGTGTTTTTAGTACAATTTCCTTTAACCACTTCAGCCCCAGAAGAATTTAACCCCTTCCTGACCAGAGCACTTTTTGCGATTCGGCACTGCTTCGCTTTAACTGACAATTGCGCGGTCGTGCAGCGTTGTACCCAAACTAAATTGAAGCCATTTTTTTCCCTACAAATAGAGCTTTCTTTTGGTGGTATTTGATCCCCTCTGCGCTTTTTATTTTTTGCACTATAAACAAAAAAAGAGCAACAATTTTGAAAAAAAAAAAAAAAACTATCTTTTTTACTTTTTGCTATAATACATATCCAAAAAAAATATTTAAAAAAAAATGTATTCATCAGTTTAGGCCAAAAATAATCGTAATATATTGATTGGTTTGCGCAAAAGTTGCCGCGTTTACAAACAATGAGAATTTAAGGGGTTTTATGTATTTTTTTTTTTTTACTAGTAATGGCAGCGAGCTGCAATTTTTAGCAAGACTGCGACATTGCGGCGGACATGTCGGACATTTTTGACACTTTTTTGGGACCAATGACATTTATACAGCGATCAGAGCTATGAAAATGCACTGATTACTGTATAAATGTCATTGGCAGGGAAGGGGTTAACACTAGGGGGCGATCAAAGGGTTAGGTGTGTTCCCTGGGATGTGTTACTAACTGTATGGTGGCTGGGAACACTGGGGGAGGAGAGAGATCGCTGCTCCCATACACAGGGGTCATACGATCGCTCTCCTCTCCCCTGTCAGAACAGGGATCTGCTTGTTTACATTAGTAGATACCCATTCTGTCACTGCCAGGGAGCGATCACAGGTGGCCAGTGGGCATCAAGTCCGTTCACTGGCTCCCCAGCTAGCGCGTGAGTGTGCCCAAAATGCTTGCTCCTGTGGCCGCCATCAGGTGACGGTGGTTTGCGCAGGAGAGCCATGTTGCCGCTGTCAAGCCACGGCGGGTGGTTGGCAACTGGTTAAAAAACGCACCGCAAATGCTGCAAAAGGGATTAACGCGTAGGTATTTTACAAGCGGTCCTCAGGTTACAAACACAATAGGGACTGTAGGTTTGTTCTTAAGTTGAATTTGTTTGTAAGTCGGAGCATATACATTTTTTAAGTGTAGCTCCAGCCAAAAAAAATATTTTTACGTTTTTTGAATAGCATAGGGAAGGGGTAACACCCCTGTAATGTTTGTTTTGCTGTCCGTGCTCCTGTT
The DNA here is from genome assembly GCA_018402905.1 of Glandirana rugosa. NCBI lineage: Eukaryota > Metazoa > Chordata > Amphibia > Anura > Ranidae > Glandirana > Glandirana rugosa. The sequence goes on from BLSH010051078.1 coordinate 443,733, forward strand.
CAGGAGATTTCACCTCACTTCCTGTCCCAATGATAATTGGATTTTGAGTTGTTGTGGGGAAAAAAGGATTGGTGATAAATCAACAGAGGAGACACCATTTTCCCATAATAACTCTTACAGGAGTGAATTTCCCTTCCAAGGGGGAGATTTCCTGTCACTTCCTATTGTCTCCCTCCATTTGTAAGTAGGAGTCGTTCGTAAGTCGGATGTTTGTAACTAGGAGACCGCCTGTACTGGCGGTTTTGAAGCAAACCAGTGTGGATGTTCCCTTAACCCTTTTGCTGCCAGGTCCTGCACTCCATTTTTAACTACTTGCTCTCTGCTCCATAGCAGTTTCACTGCTGCAGGGCAGCAGCTGTGCGGCAGATCACATATATTTATAATATGTATGCTCCCGCTGTGATCATACGCAGTGGGACCTCAGCAGCAGGTACCGCGGACTTGATGTCCTCTCGTTCCAGCCGATCAGTAGAGTAAACAAGGCAGATCACCGTTCTTACAGGAGGGATAACATGGATTCTGTGTCTCTGCAAAGCATGGACTAGAATTTGTCTTCCACTGGTAAAAACAGCGCACACAGTTAGAAAACACTCGCTAGGCACACATTTAACTCTTTGAGCACCCCTGATGTTAACCCCTTCCCAGCCAGTGTCATTAGTACAGTGACAGTGCATATTTTTTAGCACTGATCACTGTCATAGTCTCACTGGTTCCCACAAAGTGTCAGTGTCAGATCATCCACCGCAATATCATAGTCCTGCTATAACTCGCTGATCGCTGCCATTACTAGTAAAAAAAAAATAAATAAAAATATCCCATAGTTTGTAGACGCGCTAACCAATCAATATACGCCTATTGGGATTTTTTTTTTTTTTTTTTACCAAAAACATATAGCAGAGTACATATTGGCCTAAATTTATGAAGAAATTTAGATTTTTTTTTTTCATTTTTTTTATTGGATGTTTTATAACAGAAAGTAATATATATATATATTTGTTCTTTTATTCAAACTTGTCTTTTTTTGTTTATAGCGCAAAAAAAAAAAAACACAGGAGGTGATCAAATGCCACCAAAAGAAAGCTCTATTTGTGGAAAAAAAAGAACATCAATGTTATTAGTGTACAGCGTCACACGACTGCGCAATTGTCAAAGTAACGCAGTGGGCACTGTAATGTGAACGTTATACTGACCCTTTTTGTTCATATGTTTTTCATGAATATGTATTATGTCGCTTATGTTGGCTGTAAACTTTTTGCTCACAAATAAAGGAATTACAAAAAGTAACGCAGTGCCATAGTGTACAAAATGGCCTGGGTCATGGGGGTAAAACTCACGTGGTCAGACCATTTTTGCAGTTTTTTCCATTGCTTTTTTATTTTTCGCTTACAGCTTTCAGACATTGTAAAATACTCCCCCAAAGCTGCAAATTTGACAAAATCCCTACTAAAGATAAAAGCTGTGTTACGTTCAGACATTTCAAGTATTTGTAAATTTTAACCACTTTCTGCAAAATCAGGTACATGTACATCATTTTGAGGAAGTGGTTGTAGCAGGATGATATGCAGCTACAGGCTTCACCCCGGTACTGTTTTTTAGAGCTGGCGGTCGGCTTTCGTGTGATAACGATGCGGCTCAGCAGCCGCTCGGCTGTTATCACAAGCAGTGGGAGGGAATGTCCCCTTCCTCCACTCTGCCTGCGTCAGGTCTCCAATGTAGTAATCCGGAAGCGACGTTACGATGTCACTTCCGGTTTACTTGGCAGCCAACAGCGCCGATTTAACAAAAAATCCGAAGTATACAAAACCGCTGATTTTGGCGTTTTGGATACTGTGAAGTGCAGAGGAGGGGTTTGGGATCTTTTAGATCCCAGATTCCTGCATAAAGAGTACCCGATGTTTACATTCCTTGTGGCAGTAATAAAAGTGATCAGATCAGGGACAATGTAAAAATAAGAGGAGAAAAAATTCGCCCCTGTCCCTGCGCGCTTGTGTGGCAAAGAAAACTCATACACAACCCCAAAGGCGCCTGCAAATGTCAGAGATAGGACAATAATTCTAGTGCTAGACCTCCTCTGTAACTCTAAACAGGTAACTGTAAAAATTTTAAAAGCATTGCCTATGGCGATTTTTAAGTATCGTAGTTTCTCACCTTTCCACGAGTGTACGCAATTTTAAAGCGTGACATGTTGGGTATCAATTTACTCGCCGTAACATCATCTTTCACAATATACAGAAAAATTGGGCTAACTTTAACTTTGATTTTTTTTTTTTTTTTTTTTTAATTCAGTGAAGTGTATTTTTTCCAAACAAATTCAAAGTAATTTTCTAGCAAAAAATACTGATTTTAACTTGTAAGCAACAAGTGTCAGAAACAGGCAAGTGGTCAAACTGCGCGATTTTGAAAAATTGTGAAAATTGAATGTACTTGACCACTTGCCGACCGTCAACCGTAGGTTGACAGCGACAAGATGGCACTCCTGGGCAAAGCGCCGTCATATGACGGCGGCTGCCAGATCGCGCACTGTGAGCGCGCGCACCGCCGGAGGCACGCTCGCTGTGTCCGGGGGGGGGGGGCCAGGGAGCGGGTGCGGCGGACTCGATCTCGGCCGGCTACCCGCCGACAGTTGGATGCCAACTGCCAGCCGTTCACCAGTTCATGTAAGTTAAAAGTGTTAAAAAGTTTTAGCGCGTCAAACTGGTGAACGGACAAAGACTGTGAACAACGAATGTTCAATTTTAGTCATAAAAAACGATCTTTTAATGAAACTTAAACAAACCTTTTTTATGTGAAGTGACTTAATTTTTTTTTTTTTTTTTT
>BLSH010051078.1:461249-488381 GCA_018402905.1 Glandirana rugosa
AACCTCTCATAGGGCGCAACTCTACCCTGTCCGGAAAAAAGGAGATGTGCTCCTCTCCTGTCCCTAAGGCATGTAGTTCCGAGATTCTTCTGCCAGAGGTAATGGCCAGTAGAAAGACAGTTTTTAAAGTCATATTCCAGAGTGAGGCCTCCTCTGATGGAGAAAAAGGATGGCTGGCCAAAACCTCTAGTACCAATGGGAGATCCCACTTGGGAAAGAAGCGCCTTCTGGGAGGTCTGATTTTCAGAACACCCTTTAGGAATTTAGTCACCAGAGGGTCTTCCGCCCATCTAGTGTGGGTCACTGCCGATATTGCAGATACTTGTACCTTGAGGGTGCCTAGGCCCAGGCCCAGATCAAGACCTGATTGAAGAAATTCTAAAACATTTGAAGTAGTCGGGTTGACTGCGCTGAATCCCTTCTTTGTGGCATAAGAAGAAAACTTATTCCAGATCCTCGAGTATATTAAGTTTGTGGAGGGTTTTCTGGCACTAAGGAGTGTAGAAATCACACCCTGAGAGCAGCCTAGTGCCTCAAATTGCCTCCTTTCAAGCGCCACAGCCGAAGGTCCAGCTTCTGCGGATTCGGATGGGATATGCTCCCTTGTGTTAGCAGCCGTGGAAAGTTCTGAATCTTGAGGGGTGGCATCAAGCTGAGGTGCATAGCCAGTGGGAACCAAGGCCTCCTCGGCCAATATGGCAGAATGGCTAGAATCAGAACTGGTTCCTTCAGTAGTCTGAGAAGAAATTTCATTATGAGTGGTCGTGGGGGAAAGGCGTAGGCAATCACAAAGTTCCACTGGCAGGTGAGAGCGTCCACATCCTCCGCCTGCGGGTGTGGTGATAGGGAGATGAATCTTTCGAGTTTGGCATTCTTCCAGGTCGCAAAAAGATCCACCTGAGGTGGTTCCCAGAGGTTCGCGATTTGCTGGAATACTTGCGGATTCAGTGCCCACTCATTGTGGCTGAAAAATTTTCTCGAGAGATTGTCTGCTTCCAAGTTCAATCTTCCTGGCAGATACACCACTTTGAGATCCAGTAGGTTCTTTTCTGCCCAAATCATCACAGGCTCTACTTCTCTCAGGAGAGTTTTGCTGCGGGTGCCGCCTTGTTTCTGCAGGTAAGCTACTGCCGCCGTGTTGTCCAGGCGCAGGACTACCCTCTGTCCTTTTACCTGTGCTGAGAAAGAGGTCAAGGCCAGGAAAGCTGCCCTCATCTCCAGAATATTGGATACCAACCCCTTGGGTTTGAACGACCATCTCCCTTGTATTCTGATGTTCTGGCAATGAGCACCCCATCCGTGCTGGCTTGCGTCTGACGTAACTGTGATCCAGGAATGGGACCCTAGTGTGTGTGCCTGCAAAAGGTTCTCCGGAATGGTCCACGAATGCAGTCCCCTGCACATTCCTGCTGTTAATAAGATCTTCTGGGAAAGATGCTGTTTCCTCCATTGGGTCAGAAAACCTGATTAAAAATATCTCAGATGCCAATGGGCCCAGGGTACTAGTGGTATACAAGATGACATCCGGCCTATCAGGCTCAGGCATTGTGAAGCCGTTAGGTGAGACTTCCTCCTGATCTTCTGCATTTTCTTCGCTATTTCCTTTGCTTTCTGTTGTGGTAAGGAAACTGCCTTTCTCTGTATTGAAGAATGCCCCCAAATAGATCATGTTTTGTGACGGGGTCAAGTGACTCTTTTCTTTGTTTACCAACCAACCCAGATTCAACAGGGAATCTAGAAGAAAGTTCCTGTGTGCTGTCAGTTGTTCCGGGCTGTTTGCCAGCAAAAGGATATCGTCCAGATAATGGTAAACTCTGATTCCTTTTACTCTTAGAGGTGCTAAGGCTGACAGTAGAATTTTTGTGAAGACTCGTGGAGAGGTGCACAGGCCAAATGGAAGAGCCTGGAATTGTAGGCGGGCATGACCTACAGCAAACCTCAGATATTTCTGGAAGGAGGGAGGAATAGGGATATGTAGGTAGGCATCCTGAAGGTCCACTGACACCATCCAGTCCCCCGGCTGTACTGCTTGAATTATTGTCCGGAGGGATTCCATCTTGAACTTTTCGAGATGTATGAACCTGTTTAGTTTTTTCAGGTCTATGACCGGCCTCCACCCTCCTGTTTTTTTCTCCACCAGAAAGAGCGTCTAGTAGAAACCTGAGAACCTTTCTGCTGGAGGGACTGGGATCACTGCCCTTTGCTCTAGCAGAGATGTTATGTATTTGTTCAAAATTAGAGCTTTTTCCCGAGAAGCCGGTATCTTTGTCCTTTGAAAGGAGTTTCTGGGAGGCTGACGATAGAAAGTCCAAGAGTGCCCAAACTGAATTGCCGAATGTACCCATGGATCTTTGCACTCCCTGGCCCATGCTGGCAGAAAAAACTTTAGTCGTGCCCCCACCCGCGCGGGTTCGGACCTTCTGGCGTCAAAAAGACTTTGTTTCCTGTGGGGTGGAGAGGGACTTATTCTTTCTGGAACCCAAAAAGGGAGCCTGAGGACCCCTCCAGGGTCTCCTTTCCTTATTCTGGCGAGACTGCCTATAGTCTCTGTAACCTGATTGCCTGAATCTTGAAAGATAAGTCTTGGATCTTCTGAATTTTCTATCTTGAGGGATCAGGCCCGATTTTCCGCCCGTAACTCGGGAAATGGCCTTATCCAATTTTTCCCCGAAAAGGGACTTCCCATCAAAGGGAATTTTGCACCAACTCTGTTTTGACGCCAGATCGGCTGTCCAAGATTTTAACCACAGAGCCCTTTTCGCCATAACTGAATGGAGCATTGAGTTCGCTGAGCATCTGACCGTGTCGATAGCAGCCTCACCTACAAAATCGGCAGCAAGCTTAATCTCCTCCAGAATTTTTATTATGTCGTCTTTAGGGATTTCTTGTTTAACTGCTGACTCAGCATTTTCTGTCCAGACTCTGATGGCATTGGACACGGATGTTAGAGCAATCGCTGGCCTACAGGCTGCAGCAGTGGCCAAATAGCTTCGCTTTAGGTCTAGGTCAATTCTTCTGTCAAGAGGGTCCTTGAAAGATGTAGCGTCTTCCATAGGTAAAGTCACATTTTTTGCTAGACGTGCCACTGACGCATCTACTACTGGAAAAGTTGCGAAGGACTGTGAATCTGCGTCTGCCAGTGGGTATAGTTTGGAGAAACGTGCCAAAGACAATTTCTTGTCTGTCTTTGCCCATTCGTGCTGAATAATTTCCCCCATTAGCGGGAAAACAATTTGCTTCCTTTTGAGAAAAGGGAAATAGACCTTGACCTTTGATGGGGGTTCCACCGGTTCATCCAAGGCTATTGCTTCTTTTACTGCCTGAATGAAAGAGGGCACCATCTGAAAATTGAAGCCTGACGGTTCTCCTTCATCAGAGGAATCTTCTGACGATTCTTCCGGTGGATGGTCTCTTACTATCTGATGCGGGTATGGGTGTGCTAGCCGATGATGGACCCGCTATCTCGGTATCCATAGGCTGAGCTTCTTTGACTGGGCCGGCTGTCCGTTCTGGCAGTAATGCGGACAATTCTGAGAAAGATTCTCTCATAGTTTGTTTCAGCAAATTGATTACTTGCTGGCTTTCTTGATCCTTTTCAGCCGCATAGTCCCTGAAACAATTACCACAGACTAACTTGCCCGGAAGTGGACATGCGCCACAGGCCCAGCATTTTTTTGAGGCAGGGCGGGCTGGGGGAGAAGGAGAGTAATATGATCTTCTAGATCTTGATCTCCTGGAAGACCTCTGCCTGGAGGAATGGGAGTCCCGTTCTGGACTTCAGTCATCATGATGTCTGGACTTCTTTGTATGCTTCATCGGGACCGGGCTGCAACACAGGGGGGGAAGGGGCAAAAAAAAAGTTTGTTTTTTTTTTCTCTTCCTCCTCACCCCCTTCCTCTTTTAAAAATTTTTCTTACCTGCGGCTGGTCCCATACCTATCCGAAGTGTGTGGATCTTTACTCCTTGATGAATTGCTCATGGTGGCGGCAAGGGCAGAGGGCTCAACTGGGGAGAGAGAAAATACAAAACAAATAACGAGAGAAAAAAAGAAAAGGAGAAAGAGAGAGGAAAGAGGGAGAGAGAGAGAGAAAGAGAACGGCCAAGAGAGAAGTAGGGAAAAAGAGAAAGAGGGAAGAAAAAGAGGAAGGGAAAAAAAAAAGAAATAAGTAAAAATAAAATTAAAAGGAGAGAGAGAGAGAACTCCATCCAAAAATTTTTTTTTTTTTTTACCTGAACTGGCTGCAGCAAGACACCAGGCACACTTGGTCCCAAAAGGCACACTGCACAGAAGGACAGAGTTCTCCCTTATATATGTGTGCCTATTTGAGAAGATCCGCCCCCTCCCTTGGAAAAATAGGGTAAGGGCAACACATAGCTATGTGAATAGCCCTTTTCCAAGATGGCGCCCGCGGCATCGCGATCGCGCCGCGCATGCGCCCTCCCGCTGGAAAGCACGAGGCTTCCGACTTCCGGGCCATCGCGCACTCACAGCGAGGCTCCGCCCCCCCTCTCTTGGTGAGTCCTGATCCTCTGATTGTTCTCTGCCCGGGAGAGAGGGCAGAAAAAAAAAATAACAAAGGTGGCAGAAGCTAACCAAAGCTTCCCCTCCCTGGATGCAAGACCTGTAGGTAAGAAAAATAATAAATCAAGGCAAATTAAAAACTTAATCGGACAGAATGGAGCCCCGAGGCCCCTCCCCCAAAAATAAAAACCTTAAAGGGGAAGTTTTTTTTTTTACATTTTGGATGGAGACCTAATCCATTGAGGAGAAAAAATAGGACTTGAAAGGTAATAAGAGAAAATATGAATACAAGCCAGTATGATCCCTCTGCCTAGCCATCATTAACCATGTGTTTGCATCGCAGATAGTGTTCCTAAGAGGAAACTCTGCCTTACCCCACAAGATCCACAGGGGTTCCCAGCTTTTTTAGCGCTAATAGCGGCCCAAGGAACAGGGTTTGCACCGGGAGAGGTCTGAACCCGGCGGAAGCTGCCGACTGCAGAGGTAGGGACTGCTGCGTCGTCTTCACTGATGCAAGAGGTATGAGGAAAAAAAGGAGAATGCCGGGGGGGGGGGCTACAGCCTTTGATTTATACTATTCACTGGTCCTGAGGGAGGAGTCGAGGCGGAGCTCTATCATAGGTATGCTGCCATGGAGGCACCGTGAAATATACTTTATACAAATTTTTGTGACAGAAACAAAGAAAAATGTTATTTTTTTTTTCAAAATTTTCGCTCTTCTTTTGTTTATAGCGGCGATCAGAAATGACGCAGAGGCGATCAAATACCACCAAAAGAAAGCTCTATTTGTGGGAACAAAATGATAAAAATTTTGTTTGGGTGCAGCGTCGCACGACCGCGCAATTCTCATTCAAATTGCAACAGAGCTGAAAATTGGTCTGGGCAGGAAGTGTTCTAAGTGCCTGGTATTGAAGTGGTTAACAAACATATTTTAACAAATGTGTTTTAAGCAAACAAGCGTTTAAGAAAACATGTGCTCCAGCAAACATTCATTTAGGCATGTGTGCTTTTTTAGCAACCATGCGTTTAAGCCAGTTTGCAAGCATGCCCCTGTTCAACTGCAACCGGGCTCAAGCAGGATGAGCCAAGCACATATGCATCCAAAGCGGCCTCTATGCTTCAGAACCGTAAAAAAAAAAGCTGCTATGCCCAGCCAAGGAAAAAGAAGCCTTTAATATGGACTACAGCTTTTTATCTGAAGGGTCCTTAACACCTGGGCATTATCAACAGGGCAGGCCAGGGATTTACTTAGGGATGTGGCTGCTGCATGGACAGCTGGTACCCCCCCCCCCCCCCTTCTCAAAAAGCTTTCCTGCATAGGATATATTAGAATGAACAAACAAGCTGTCCAGGTGCACCCAGGGTGCAAAGCGAATCCCTGCACACCTTGTGGTATTTTAATGACCCAAGGGAGGAATGCACATCCACAGGACTCTCCGCTGGAGGTAACCTGAATGCTGCACGTACCTTATGTGCAAGTACCTGGATCAGCAGCCTCTGAGATTGAGAGGCAGGGATTCTTCTGGCTCAGGACTCTCTGAAGCAGAAGTGTCTGCAAAAGAATCGACCAGATCACTTGTAGCTACCTCCTCTCCCTCATTAACCCATTCTCGCTACAGAATCAGAGGGTTAGGGGAAGGAGACCTGTCACCCTTCTGACCCTGTGTGATAGAAGCCATCATACCAGCAATCCTGGTTTCCAAGCTCAGTAAGGCTGCCGATAGGTCATGTTTAGTAACATACTGTGAGGAAACAGATGAGGGGTCAGCTACCATAACAGACAGCCGCAGCGGCTCAGATAGCCCGGTTGCTTCTTGTCTCTCAGGGGAATCAATGACAACAGTGATCCGACTAGCCTCAGCAAGGGCTATGGTAACACACCTGTGCCTCTAGCCTTATTACAGGCAGCTTCTTCTAAGCCATGGCTGCTAGTGCATGCACTGCTTTGCCCACATTCCCCGAACCCAGCTTCCTGTCCAGCCTGACTCAGCTCCCACCCCTAGACTCACGTGTTAGCTTACTTCCCAGCCCTGTCCTGACTTCCTGCGATCGTCCATTCACTTCCTAGTGAAAACACAGATTAGTACTGGCACAGGCTCCCCCTGGTAGCAGCTTCACAGGAACTGCAGGCAAGACCAATCATAACTGTGTCTAACTAGCCGAGCCCTCTGGTGGTGAGAAAAAAGAAGTGCAGGCAAAAGGAGGGAAAATTTAAACAAACCTATTCCTTTCCTATGTTTGCAGAAAGCCAGCTGGGTTCAGTAACATTATCCCCATTGGGGATTACTCACCATTCCTGCTGCAGGGCCTGGAGGAGACTGCAGGCCCAACTTTTACCCATCACGGCGGCAGTGTTGCTAACTGTCCATCAATTTACGGACAGCTCATAAAAACAGGGCAGTTTTCCGGGTGTCCGTAAAAGTCCGTAGCAGCCGAAAAGTGCCAGTAAAAACAGCGGCCATTGGCTCCGACCAGAGTTGTGCATGTGCAATTATGGAAATCCCAGAGCAGCGAGTGAGAGACCCTGAGACGAGTTGGACGACCACTCCTCTTGCTGCCAGCTAGTGCCTCTGCTCAGCCCATCCGCCCTCAAATGAGGTTACTGCATTTTCCCGCCACACCACCACCAGCCAGCACCTGACCGGAGCAGAGGCTCTGGATGGATCCTCCTGATTCCTGCCTGCCTCCCTGCTCTGGCTGACCCTGCAGCCCTCCTAGTGACAGTGGTGACTGCAGTACGCTTCCTCTTTAAGCCAGACAAAAAGAGTCGGGACAGTGAGTGTGTGACTGTTTGACACCCACACTGTCTGTGACAGACAGCCGCGAGCCGGTTTAACGGTCGTACGACTGAACGGACCAAATCGTATGTTGGCTGTTGTATCTCGCATACTGACATGCACTACATGATCGTATGACCAAGCTGAACGTAGTGACGTGTTATGAATGTATAAAGAGAAAGTTCAGGTGCATCTAATTAGAGTCCGGCCGTTCCTGACTTCTGAGCATGCGTGTTTTGCACAGTACAACTTGTTGGACTTCTCTGTACACACGATGCAACGGTCGTACGACTGCTTGTTGGTACTACCAAAGTTTTCTAGTTTGCTCATACAACTCCTGTTGTACGACCGTCGTACATCAGCTGTTCTAATCGCGCATACTAATGGTCGGATTAGCATACAACAGTCGTTATTACGACCTGTTGTATGTGATCGTCAAACCGTGTGTACGAGGCTTAAGTGTGAGTTTACACTGTATGAGTGCAGTGTGCACTGGATAAGTGGCAGGAGGTAATGGAAGGATGGTGTAATGAAAACAGGAGGTGATGGGGATGGTGTGATGGAGACGGAGGGATGGTGACAGGAAGTGATGGGGGGATGGTGTGATGGAGGGATAAAAACAGGATGTGATGGAGACAGGAAGTCTTTAGAAGTGGGGACATAAATTCTGGTGATCCTAGAGGCTACCAGAGATTTCACCTCACTTTCTGTGGTGGTTATGGAACAGAAATTAAGGGGAATTCTCTACAATTTGACATAGGTGACAAAACTGATGGACTAAATAATCTGCTCTTATTATATTGAAAATAACAGAAATATGTTTTTTTTACCTTGCTATCTACCTTAAATCACATTGCTATTTGCACAGTGTATTTGCTTGTAGCCTAAATACTGAAATTTGCACTGAAAACTAATTTTGTAACGTTAATAAAATGCTGGTAAAAACTTGGCCGTGCCAGTAAATTTTGGGTGTTGTGCCAGTAAATTTCAATCTGGTAGGTTGGCAACTCTGCACGGCGGGCTTTGTCTCAAGGACCTTCAAAGACCGGGTACCCATTCTGAGGGTCCACTCCCTTGGACCTGTATAGCACCCTGCAGGTATACCTTGGTTCAGTGTTCCAGGTTTACCTACATGCAGGATCCAGCGCCATATATGGCCGCTTACAGGCAAAACCTTGCAGTTTCTTCTGTCTTCTTAGCGAGGCCCGGGTACCATTTTATCTTAGCTTAATGCCGTTTGAAATGGATCCAGTATGAAGGCTGTCCCTGATTCTAAAAGAACCTGCGTGGGAACCAGCATAGAAGCTCCACAGAGCTGTAGAAGTGACCATCCACCTTCAAGACACTGGCGAAAAAACTGAAGTGCTCCCAGTGTGGGAGGGTTTATATAGGAGGTGGAACTTCCTGTTTGTTTTTTTATTGATTACCAGTGTCTATTCACATATAGGTGGCATATAACCCATTATGTATAGAATATATAGCCTGCTCTGTGTCCCGTGATGTCTGAGAAAGAAAAAAAAAAATTTGAAAAAAATGATAGTTAATAAAAAATGTATCCTTTAAGAGCATTGGGCGGAAGTGAACTGAGATGTCGCTTCCGTCCTGCAATGTTATTGAGCCAAGTGGGTGGCTTCAGCTGCTCACGGACACTGGGGGGAATGGACCCGATCATCTCCGCCGCTGCCGGCGGGTCCAGTACGCAGCGGAGATGACGGGAAAACGGCGGGAGGGGGGTGGGCACGCTGAGACCACTTTTATCTTGTGCAGAAACGCCGACAGAAAAAAAACTATATCTGAATGGTGCCTGTAGCTGCAGGCACCATTCAGATATCACCCCTCAAAGTCCAGGATGTCAATAGACGTCCACCTAAGGAGAAGTGGTTAATCAGATGCTGTATTTGCCCCCTTCTTCTTCTACAGTCCAGTATAGCCTCCACCTCAAACTCTTCATCCCCATTAATCATTATAGGCTAAGGTGGACCTGTCTCGTGATTGGGGAAAGAGTCTGGCACCGCAGGTTTCAACAATGAGACATGGAACACTGGGTGAATTTTAAAACTTTCAGGTAGAGAGAGTTCGTAGGAGACCTCGTTGATTTTCCTCTTGACTAGGAATGGTCCCACATATTTAGGGCCCAGCTTCCTTGACGGGCATGCCAGCTTCTGGTTGGTTGTGGCCAACCACACCAGGTCTCCTGTTTGTAAGATTATCTCCCCTCTTCTCTTTTTATCAAAGACTCTTTTGTTTGTGCTTTGCTCATAGCCTCCTGTAGCAACTTGTTGTGGCTAAAAAAGTTCAGGGTACTTTGGACAGCAGGCACTGAGGACTGGCAAGTCTGGCAGGAAGGTGGGATGAAAACCAAGATTTGCAAAGAAGGGAGATTGTTTGGTAGCTGAATGGCGGGAATTATTGTAGGCAAACTCCGCCATCGGCAGGAGTGATGCCATCGTCGTCTTGAACAAATGATGAGAAACAGCGGAGATATTGCTCTAAGGTTTGGTTTGTCCGCTCCGTTTGCCCATTGGACTGGGTGTGGTAAGCAGATGATACGGAAAGTCTTATTTTCAGGATTCCACACAGTGCTTTCCGGAACTTTGAGGTGAATTGCACCTCCCCGTTGGATACAATATCTATGGGTACACCATGGAGCCGGACGATCTCCTTTATGAACACCCGGGCGGTCTCCATAGCAGAGGGTGTACCTTTCATGGGCAAGAAATGGGCCATTTTTGTCAGCCAGTCAACCACCACGAAAATGGCTGCACAACCTTCGGAGGGAGGCAGTTCCACTACAAAATCCATAGAAATCATGGCCCATGGCCTGTCTGGTACTGGCAGAGGTCGGAGCAAGCCCCATGCCTTGTTCCGGGGAACCTTGTTTTGGATGCAGATGGAACAGAAATTGATTTATCCTTTACAGTCTTTTTCCAGGTCGGGCCACCAGAAGGTGCGCTGCACCAGCTCTAGGGTTTAGCGGATTCCAAAGTGTCCTGCTAAGGGGTGATCATGACAGAGGCCCAGGACTGTTACTCTGACTTCCTCTGGGACAAAAATTTGATTCCCTTTCCACAAAAGACCCTCTCTGGCATGCTTCAACTGTCAGTTTGAAGTAGCAGGAAGTTCCCAGCTGGCAGGATGGTATCGGGTGTTGCCGACTCCTTTAGGATCCTCGTACATGCGTGACAACGCATTGGGCTTAACATTCTTAGGTCCTGGTCGGTACGTAATATGAAACGTAAATCTCAAGAGGAACAATGCCCATCGGGCCTGGCGGGGTCTGAGGCATTTGACAGATTTAAGATACTCGAGATTTTATGTGATCCGTCTAGATCAATATTGAATAAAGCAGCCTTGATGGCCAGGAGTTCCTGATTTCCCACGTCATAATTCTTCTCAGACGGGGCAAGCTTTCTTGAGAAAAAGGCCACCGGATGGACTGAACTCTTGAGTCCTGAACATTGGGAGAGGAACGCCCCAACAGCACTCTCAGAAGCGTCCACTTCCAAGATGTAGTGAAGAACTGGATTCGGATGCCACAGTACAGGGGCAGACTTAAATAGTCCCTTGAGCGTCTCAAAGGCAGTTTGAGCTTCCGGAGACCAGCGGAATCGTACCCCCTGCTTGATGAGCTGGGTGTTGGGTTTGATGATAGCAGAGAAGTTCCGGATGAATTTGCGGTAGAAGCTGGAGAATGCGATGAACCTCTTTTTAAGGGTGCAGGCCAAGACAGGATTGCCAATACTTTTTGTGGGTCCATCTCAATGCCTGGGGAAATGATCAGTCCCAGAAACTGGATACTCTGGCGCTCAAACTCACATGTCTCTGGTTTGGCATAGAGTTTGTGCTAGCGGAGGCAGCAGAGAACCTCAACGTGCTTCCGATGGACTTCAAGTGAGGAGGAAAAGATAAGGATGTCATCCAGATAGACTATCAAAGATATCCAGGAAGTCCCTGAGGATGTCATTGATGTAGAACTGGAAGGAGCCTGGGGCATTGCACAGTCAGAAGAGCATAACGAGGTATTCATAATGGCCAAACCGGGTGCGGAACGCTGTTTTCCCCCATCCCCTTCCCGTATGCAGATAAGGTTATAAGCCTCTCTTAAATCCAGCTTCATGAAAATGGTAGCAGAGCGCAGTCTTTGGAAAAGTTCTGGCACCAAGGGAAGGGGATAGTGGTTCTTATCCGTAACCTTATTCAGGTCCCGGTAATTAATACAAGGTCGGAGAGAGCAATCCTCCACGAAAAAGATTTCCGTACCGGCTGGAGAAGTGGATGGGCGGATGAAACCTTTCTGCAGGTTTTCATCAAGGTAATCCTTCAGGGCCCCTAATTCTTTCTCGGACAACGGGAAGATCCGTCCAAAACGAATTCCTGCCCCAGAAAGGAGCTCAATCGGGCAATCGTAGGAGCGGTGTGGGGGGAGCGTGTCCACCCCTTGCTTACTAATCACATCCAGGAATTCGTGATAAGCTTGGGGCACCTTCTGACGGGATCCATGGTCTGAATCGGGACGCATCAGAGTCTAGGGAGGCAGTGTTCCCGGCAATATGAGGACTGGAACTGGATTAGTCTGGAATTCCAGTTGATCCGGGGGTCATGGGCTTGGAGCCAGGGCAGGACTAGGATGACCGGGATCAGTGGAGAAGCAATTGCGTCCAGCCGTAGTAGCTCACTGTGATCTGCAAGAGTGGTAGACAGCAGAGGTGGGGTCTCTTCAGTCACCAGCCCTGACTTGACATGGGACCCGTCGGCCAGGAACACAGAGAATCTCTGTTTCTTGGATTGGAGGGGAAACCCGTGTTTAGCTGCAAAGTCCAGGTCAAATAAGCAGCTGCAAGCCCCTGAATCCACAATGGCCGTGACAGATACTGTTCTTCCGGGTAGTTTGAAGGAGACAGGAAGGGCTAGGTGGGCCGGTTTGGCCGGCGGCAGCGTCTGAACAGCAGCGAACCGAAGAGCCCCTTTTGGTGTTTAGCTGGGCAAATGTGCACATAGTGACCAGCTTCCCCACAATAGAGGCAGTCTTGGAGCCGGCGTGAACTTTCTTCAGGGGAAATGGAAGGCTGAGAGGCGGACTTGAACAGTGTTCCTGACAGGTCGGGAAGGCAGTGTCGGTTTCTCCCACCAGCGTTCATGCAGACGGCAATCAATCTGAATGGACAGCTGGACTAGATCTTCCAAAGAACTCGGGACTCCTACCCGGGCTAATTCGTCCTTGAGGCCTTCTGACAGACCCAGACGAAACTGATGCCGTAAGGTGGACTCCAGCGCCTGAAGTCAGTGACGTAATCTGCGACGGCTCTCCCGTCTTGCCGGAGTGTGTGGAGAGCGGATTTAGCTGTAGCGGATCATTGAGGGTCGTCCTACATCTGCGACATCGCCTGGAAGAATGAGGACAGAGTATCCAGCCGGGCATCTCTGGTTTCCAGCAGGTGATGAGCCCAGGCCTGGGGTTGGTCTCGTAGCAGGGATATGACAAACCCCCACCTTGGTAGTCTCCAATCGGAAAGTCTGTGGCTGGATCAAAAATGAAGCAGGCAGGCATTAAGGAAGGCTCTATACTTGGTCCAGTCTCTGGAAAATCTCTCAGGGGTTGGCATCCGGGGTTCTGGAGCAGGCATCACTGTGGCAGGATCCATACTGGCTGCGGGTGCAGAGACAGGAGTGGAGGTCAGGACTTGCTCCTCTAGAAGGGCATGTTTCCCCTGTAGGGCCCTGACTGCCTGTATGAGGTCCGTGAGGCACTGGCAGACCTCATGTAAGACAGAGGCCCCCCTTGCAGACTCAGTCATGGCTGTCTGATACTGTTACGTACCAGGTAGTGAGCCTGACGGCAACGGATGGCCTCTCCTACGACCCCGGTTCGAGGGACCACTGGGAGTGAGACAGCAGCCAAAAGAGCACAGTGAGGTATGAGTACCTGTGGTAGTCCAATGGCTTCTGCCAGCAGGTGGTCAGCAGGAGCGCTGGAGATGGAGATGATCTGCGGGGTTAAAGGTGCAGCCAGATGGAAGCAGTCCAGGAGAGCTGGAGAAGACTTGCGGAGCTGGAAGCTACTGAGGTCTGGATGGTTACAGGCACTGGAGCAGAGTCAGGTACAGGCAGGTTCGCCAACGAGGTATGGAGGAGCAGGCAGAAAAGTGGTCGGGACAAGCCGGGATCAGGTGCAGGCGGATAGCAGAAGAGTCTGAACAAGCCGGGTCTGTAAAAAGGTCAGGAACGGATAGCAGGTAACAGATGAACACGGTTAACGCTGTAGATCAGACAGCACTCGCTTTGTGCATCAGCAAAGTTTAAATGGCTTGTTTGGCGCCAGAACTCGCACATGCGCCGTTGGGCACCAATTAGCATGGGAATTCCTCTAACAGGTCTTTCCTGAGAAGAGCTGCACTGGCGGTCTTCCTGACACCGCGTCATCACGACCAATGAGAGCCCGAGATGGCCAATCCTTGCCCCTTCACAGCTCTGCGCTCCAGTGAGTGTGGAGGAGCAGAGAGGAGAGCTGCTGAGTGACAGCCAGCAGCTCTCTGCTCGGGGATCTGTGAGAACGGTGGTGTTCAGTGCCTCAGTTCTCAGTGTACAGATGCTGGGGGACTGATGCTGCATCCACCTAGGTAAAGGGGGAAAACGCACAAACCCATACTTCTCTTCTTCTCTTTTAACGCAGTTTGGTGTTTTTTTTGTTTTCAGAAAAAAAAATTTTTATTTATATGCATGTCGATCCAAACATACAAAACAACCTGTGTGTACATACATCAGAATAGCATATACAGAGTCATACAGGTAAAGATATTAAGCAGGCTGTATTAAGATTCTCATTACACTCATAATAGCATCACATAGCAATGATGGTTATATTAACCACTAAATACATATATATTAAGCTATTATACATCCAGTGTATATCTGTGGGATCAACTGTTTAATTCCAGGATCAACCCATAACATCTAACTACTTTTTGAACTGTATGCCATGGCCTATTTTGTGTCTCCAGTCCACCACCTTTGTATATACACCTCTCAAGTTACACCACCTTTGCCTTCAATTTGTAATAACCTATCTCTCACCAGCTGATGGGGTGCCAAACCTGGCGTTTCCAGCCAAGGTTGCCATAGTGAATAAAAAATTTTAATCATCTTTCTGTGTTGATATGTTATTTTTTTCTCTTATGAGCGTATTATTGACCGTGTCTACCCATTGCTTGCCCGTTGGAACCCTCAGAGATATCCAGCACCCAGCTATCAATTTTCTGTATGTATAGTAATCTCAGTACTGCCGTATGACCATTTGGTGTAAGTGTGTCTATTTCCAAGGCGCCCAACAGACAGACAACCGGATCCTGTAGAAGTGGAATGTGGAACACCCTGGAAATAGTAAACAGCACATATTGCCAGTAACGGACAGCTTTGGTCACCTCCAGAACATGTGCATAAGAGTACCTACCTCCCTTACACATTTTGGGCATAGCGGTGTATCTCTTCTTCCACATTTGTGCAATTGGACAGGTGTCCTGTATGCTCGATGTAGCAAGAAAAGATGGGATAGTCTATGGGATGCTGAGACCAACACCAGTGGAGCTGAGGCCAAGCATAGCTCCCACTTTTCTCCATCTATATGTCCCAGGTCTACCTCCCATCCTCTCTTGCAAGGAAGCTTAGCTATATCTTTCAAAGCATGCAGGAATATAGAGTAAACTCTGGATATCATCCCCTTTTTATCATTCATCTGTAGTACATCAAGCATCAATGGGTGGTTGACAAATGTGAGGTTCAATACCCTTGTTTCTGTTTGGATAGCATGCCTGAGTTGTAGGTACTTATAGAAATGGTGTCTAGCCAAACCGAATTCCACCTGTAGTTCAGCAAATTACTTAAGCGCCCCCCATTGTACAGTTGCGGAATATATAATATACCAGCTCTTTCCCACTCTTGAAAATCCTGTAATTTAAAAAGTTCTTTAAATATTGTTTTGCGCCATATCGGAGTATATTGACAGACCCTTTTAATTTTCAGCAAACACCCTTATATATTCCCACAGTGTGTTCAGTAATTTTATGGTTGGTAGGTTCTCAGCTATATTAGTGAACCCCGCCTCTAGGTCACTTCTAGTGACGGTGGAATGTAACAGGAAGTGATATAGGAAGTAACATCCTTTGGGCGTTTTGTCTTATCTCTGTTTGGGACTATCGTATGGCATGCTATACAGCTCCCCCCTTGCTCTCCTAGTCCCCCTTCTTTGTTTTGGGGTACATTTGATCAACAACTAGGAGCGCCGCTGTCTATCACTATCCTTCCTTGGTCCTGGTTTGGTTCCCATCTTCCCCACCGTCTTTAAGAATTCTACTTGTTTTTAAGGATGACTATACACGCAATGAAGGGTCAAATCCCACCGAGGGAACTGTACACTATGTACTAATAGTATAAAGTAAAGATACCCCCTTGAAGTCTGGATTTTGATAGACCCCTATGCTCGCCCCCCTGATTGCCGTCCCGAACCATGAGGAGTTACATTTGTTCCCACAACTGAAAGCCATAGTTTAGGAGTCCTGAGGAAGCTCGTAGCGAAACGCGTTGACTCCTTGTTCGCGTATAACATACTTTGGCTTAAGGATTTTATCTAATTGTATAGTGTGTTCTGGTAGGGGCCCCTTGACGTGCCACTGAATGTGACCCTACGTGGGATTTGCATCACGTGGTACTTGGGGGACTCCCACTTGTTATCTTTCTCCCCGTTTTTTTTTTCTTGTTACTGTATTACTTTTTTTGTGTATAGATATTGTGTTATGTATTTTTCTATGTACAAATAAAATATTATATATTTTTTATACAATTCATTCTGGCTATCTCGTGGTGTGCACATTGAAAACGTCCCATTCATGTGGGGTGTCCCACAACTTTGTTTGTTTGTTCTGAATTCATGGACGGTGGCACAATATTCAGGAAGTCCCCTTTGTATTGATGAAAAGACCGAACAAAAGTATGATGAAAAACATAAAATGCATATGAAATGGACATGGCTAGTAGTGTATATGCCGTAACTACCATGCTACCCAAGTGACGAAAATAAATATTCGATGTGCCCCAAAGCGAACTGATGAAAAATGAGCCTACCTGTATGCCAGCCCTGCATCGGCGGACCATGTATGCTAAAGACCCCCCCCCCCCCAGGCCTAGAGGTGATAGTAATGAGCTGAGTGAGCCCTCCCCACCCTCATGACCATGGCCACATGGATGAATAGTGCCAAGGAGATCAGGAGGTGTGAGCAACTGTCCCCCGTGAAACCAGTCATCCCAGCGTATCCTGGGAGAAAAACACAACATAGAAATGAATATGAAGACGAAAATTAACACTGACACGTTCAGTGAAAAATTGATGCCCCAATGGAAACAGACACTAAAACTGATAAAATACCCACTGTGCCACCGATGAACAAATCTACCTGTACTGCCCCTGATATCCGAGCTATGGAAGCTGATGTACCTGTCCGTACTGACACCCTTTCATCCCGAGCTATGGGATATCAAAAACCCCCCTCTGCTTGGGTAAAATAACTGAGCTGCACATTCCCCCACCCCCTCACAATCATCCTACAAAATGAGAGGCTGTGCAGCCATTCCCCTGTGGTCCTACAAGTCCCAGCCCAACCCCTCTTGAGTGAAGGAAGCTTCGATCTGTAACCTCCTACCCCAAAACCACTCCCCTCCTAACCATGCCCACACCACAGATGGCACTGATGTAATGAGGAGCTGTACACAGCCATGCATAGCATAACTACAAATCCCAGCTACAACTTCCTGGGAGAAGGAAGCTCCTGGCCTGAACCCCACCAAAGACAGCTCAGAGCCCCAATGACCTAAGCGGAGGTCCTGACAACTCTGAGGACTGAACCGTGAGCAGCCCTCCCCGCAGACATCTGATGACTGACTACAAGACATGTATCAAACAGCTGACTGATGAACCTGGTCAGACCTGGACCTGCACCCCCCCATGCTCTGCGGACTGCGAGGTGGAGAACCATAAGTCCAATGCTGTCTAAAAACAGCGACGACCTAGTGCACTCAGGCAGACTGACCAATAATACTGTCAGCGAGCCTTTTAACTTGTCCTTAGATCCAGAGAGCTGAAAAATCAATTGTGGGTGTGGTGACACCAAAGCTCGGTTGATCTACTGCGGTATAAGCCCAGTAGGTCCTCTATATCTGGTAAGCACCCACCATATCTTTGGTGGTGGCTTTACACCTGGTGAACAAGATCTTGGGAAGAGGACCTTCTTTTTTTTTTTTGATCTACTCACATTTCTTCTATGCACCTTAACACGCAGGACTATGTTTTTTAATAAGGACTTTTGTTTTATGTATTTCATGTGTACATTTTTTTCACGTATGCTTGGTTCACATTTGTTCATCATGGTGCCATATGTCATAAGATGGGCAGATCATTCTTTTTCCACCTATTTTGATTCACAAATATGTTTATTTTATATTTTTTTGAGGATTTCAAGAATTATAATATTTACACCATCACATTACAAGCGCGGCACATTAACACTAATCAACCACTGTGCCATTTCCCATGCCCGCATTGCATCACCAGCCAGCCGGCTCTGTGTCCCGCTGTATCCGGCTGATCAGCCGCACACCACCATTCAACAGCCTGAGGAGCGGTGATTCCCTGCACTTGTGGATTGGCTGTGCTCCATGCAGTCAGTCTCTTCGGCTTGGATTAGGAGCTACCAGCCACACAATAGATCTGTGTGTAACGAGTGTGTATTACTGGAGTTAGATACCATCTTTGGGATCACCGGCAACATGCTGACTGGATGCATTGTATCCTAGGAGGGGTGATGAATGGAGCGTTTATCCCACACAAGTTATGTCTACCAGACCCGAATTGGTGGCAATCCTCCCTGTCTATGCTCCCAGCCTACTACATACCTCCCAACATTTTGACATGGGAATAAGGGACACCTACTAGCAAACATATGTAGGCATAGGGCACGCCTCCTGCCACACCCCCGTAAAGGATAATTAACCAAAAAAAAGTTTAATTAAATCCACAAGGGCTTTTTTTTACCACTACTATTCATTTATATTGGCTTTCAAAAATTACAAATGCAGCAATTTAGAAATTGGAAGAAAGGTTTAGCACTGGTAAACACTTTTTGAAAGATAAAACGTTCATTTTATATACAACTCTATAGATTAGACCAAGATGAGGGACAAATGAGGAGGAAGGAGGGACAGAGGGAAATTATTCTAAATCAGGGACAGTCCCTCGAAAATCAGGGACAGTTGGGAGCTATGCTACTAGTGAGTATCACAGCTGCTTCTCCAGGGACTTGATGCTTCCATCTACACAACCGTGAGTACCTCTGCACACACGATCTAGGGGGACTTGGACAGCTGAGTGAGAGGAGGAGTGTCGCCCCCCCACGTCCATCATCCCATCATCACCCCCAACTTTGTGTAGCAGTTTTCCTTCACCTTCTGGTTGTGTATTCATGCATGCCTGCCCACAGTGAATACATCTGTGATTCCATTTGTTGAACCCTGGAAAGCACACGGCTTGCCATGGACTTCCACTCTCTAGGTACCCAATTGTCCCCACACAAGCTTTGAGCTTCGTTTGGGGAACTGAACCCCAGGACATGTGGCCTGTTGAATCTTAGATAGGGTTGGTGGGACAGGGTGTGGATTTTTAGGGAGGCAGTGAGGGTCATCTCAGCTCCCTGGGACCATCCCTCTATCATCCTGCACACAGCGGGCATGGTGTAGAGGGTTGTGGATAGCCAGGGTCATTGGGGATACAGGGTTAGTCAGTTACCCCCTGGTATAGAGGTATTTAGGGGTGTAGGGTGGGTGTTTCTATTATGTGATTTCTTTTTCTCTCAAGAAATGTAGTTGACTTATTTAGCTGGTGCAGGCTCATTTTTTTGTTTTTCTTTTTTGTGGCAATCATTCCTTGTCAGCACCCACTCTGATTTCAGGGTAAGCGTTACTCCTGCACTAGCGAGACTCGCACTTTTTGGTTGGATTTTTGTGGTCGGCTGTACCTGAGTTGGTTGAGTCTCGTTTATTTCTGTATACAAGACACTGGGAAAAATTCCCTGGTACTAGGTGTAGCCCCTCCCACCACTCCTTCCTTTCCCGTCCCCTCACCCCCCTTCCTCCCCCCTCCTCTTCCCCATCCCCCCCTTCCCATCGGTAGGGGAGTGCTCACTGTCAAAACTACCTGTGTGACTTTGTAGACTGCCTCAAGAGGTTCCTCTCCCCCTTCCCCCTCCTGTGGAATAGACTCCCCCCAGAGGTGGGTTTGGCCAGCACGGTTGATTGCTTTAAAAAAGGCCTGGATTCTTTCCTTAATGTAAATAATATAACTGGGTGGTAACATTTTTAGGTAAAGTTGATCCAGGGTGAATCTGGTTGCCTCTCGGGGGATCAGGAAGGAATTTTTTTCCCGCTATAGCAAATTGGATCCATGCTTTGCTGGGGGTTTTTTTGCCTTCCTCTGGATCAACTGTGGGTGAAGGATTGTATATGGGATTGTATGGTTATATATAATTTTTCTGTTTTTCTTTTTTTGGTTGAACTGGATAGACTTGTCTTTTTTCAACCTGACTAACTATGTAACTATGTCCCTGGCTACCTCCTCATATATGTGTGGAGATACACACATATACCAGTCCTTGTAAGGGACTGCTATTAATACATCTGTAACCTCCTCTAGGGTAGAAACCTTGATACAGTGCATGAACGCATACATACATATATAGATTTTTATTTTATTTTCCCTCCGGTCCTGGCCATGATGTTTTGCAACGATCGTAAGGTGGAGCAAGAGATTAGGGCGGTGTTCTGCAGGGATGAACAAGGTGCACCAAAACGCCTGAATGAGTTTAGACAACTATTTAGGAAACATAGTAACTCGACTATGAAGCATCTCAAACGGAAGTGGAATATCATTTCCCTGGAGGCATATATAGATGCTAAAATGGTCCCAAGTGGGCTAAGGGAACGCATCATCCCTGCAGAACACCTCCACACCGCCAGATTTTTGGAACAGTGGACCGAGGAGTCGGTAAAACATGGCCTGCATCTAATTGAGTTGATCATAGTAGAGGAAAAAATACAGCTCAATGACCTAGAGGTGCAATTACAGGAAAGCATGAAAATACTGGATGAATATCAGGACCTGGTTGACTTCAGCAAGCTCAATGACAGACTTTAAAAAAGTAGAGGATTTTCAGAAGGAACAAAAAACCGCTAAATAGAAAAAAATTCAATGGGACCTAACTGACTTTGAGACAGAAAATATCCTTGACTTGGAGAAAAGAAGAGGGAGGATCAGATCTAGAGGTAGGATGGGCAAACAAGGAAATCGTAGCAAAAGTCAAGATGCTTCCAAAACAGTGCCTTTTTTAGAGAAGTCTCTGGAGAGGGGAGGTGGAGACACCTCCCAAGAGAAAGAAGTGGGAAAAGGAGAAGGAAGAGAAAAATATGCAGGGGCACAGGCTCAAGAACCAAATATACCACATATGGGGGATCCCACTGTACAGGAGAACAGAGTAGTGACAAGACGAACACAAATAGAGAAAAAACAGACACGAGTGTCATCTTACAGAACATGCCCTGTGTCCAGCCCGTATCTCGGTATTGATTAGGGGCTTGGGTTTCTCACGATGCAATAAAGGAAATGCCTTTGATATCTATAAGGACATCTGTTTCTTTCTAAGGAGAGTCCATTTCAAATGTATGTATTTTGGACAGAATAATAGCACACAGGTGAAGGAACCCCAGCCCCCTTCCTCTGGATGAATGAGGATGAACTCACTGAGTTCATGGAGGGTAATACATGGATTGAATCAGACATCTTTGACCCCCTGCCAAACTCGGGACTCGCAAATAAGTACCAGCAGTTCTTGCCAACAACGAATATCTGCAAATGTTCCTCGAAGCAGTCACCTATGACATAAGAGGGATCAATTGGGACAAGATTCAACCAGACATTGACAACTTAACTGGTGAGGAAAGGGTGGTCTTGGAGGAATTCAGCAGATTACCCAATTGCATCATAAAGCTGAGTGACCAAGGGTGCAACCTAGTACTCTGGCAGGAAGATAAATACTTAGAAGAGGCACAGCAACAACTAAATGATGATAGTTGCTATGAAAAACTTCCAAATAACCCCTTCCCGGCCCTAGTGAAGGAAGTTAATTATCTCCTCAAAAATGCCTTTCAGGTGGGACTACTTACACAGAAGGAATTCTGATTCCAATTAGTTGAGGATTACTTCTACCTAACCCCCAAAATCCACAAAAATCTAGACAAACCTCCCGGACGCCCTATAGTCTCAGGCATGGGGGTCCCACTAGAGAGAGTGGGTAAATATGTTGATAAAAGAATCAAACACCTCAATAGAGAGCTACCCTCCTTCATTCTTGACTTCTCAGACATACTTAGGATACTGACAGATTTAGTAGTGCGAGAGGATTGCCTATTGGCTGGCATAGACCCTGTATTATTCCATCCCACAGGAAGTAGGGGTACAGGCGGTTTAACAGTGGTTGTACATCAGACACCCCCTGGCAGGGCCCCATAATGAGTTCCTCATATAACTCTTAGAGCTGGTCCTTAAAAACAACTGCTTTATATATTTGACCAAAAATATTATCGCCAGAAAAGGGGTGTTGCCATGGGAGCCGCCTGTGCCCCCTCATAAGCTTGCCTTCATTTTTGATGGTGGGAAAAGCAGGAAGTGTGCAACCACCCAGCCTCTAAAGAACATATGGCCCTCTGGGCAAGATATATTGATGTGCTGGTGGTGTGGAGGGGGTCAATGGACCAATTTGAGGAGCTTAATTGCAATACTAGCAATATCTTCCGCGCCTACAAAGTGGACCAGTATCAGATTGAGTTCTTAGATCTGCTATTCCGAAAGGAAGGTGATAGGATTGTAACTAACACCTATAGGAAACCAACTGCCGGCAATACCCTCCTCCACGCCACCATCCTTAGCCCCTGATTAGGGGGATACCCACTGGGCAATTCATCAGAATTTGGAGGAACTGCTCCTGTCTTGATGATTTCAATTAAGAAAGCCGGCACCTCAGCCTAGGGTTTCGTCAGAGAGGATACCCAAATTCAGTGATCAAAAAAGCAGCTCTTAATAAAAAGAGGGAAGAAACCCTTTGATTAGGAGAAAAAACGGAATGCCTATCTGAAAATAAAAATGAGGAAGTGGGCTTTGTCACCACTTACGGCTCGCATTGGAACCACTTACAAACACCATGGACAATTGCTGGCATTTGCTAATGCTGGATAGCAAACTAAAAGAGATCCTGGGTGCACAGCCAAGCTTGATAGCTAGGAGGGCACCTATGAGTGGTGACGCGCTTGTCCACAGAGAATATACCCGTAAAAAATCTGATAGACCCACTTTTCTCTTTATGCCCCCTGCAAAGGGTATGCACCCATGCGGCCACTGTAATGTGTGCAAATACATCCTCGGAGGTGATACCTTTATGGAATCTTCTGGAAAACACACTTACCACACCAAATCCTTCCTGAATTGCTCAACGACCTACTTTGTTTGCAGAGAAAAGAACACTGCTCCAGGTTATAGCACTCCACTCTCACATACCTTGATTGCTGGTTCCACTGCAGGTGCGGCTCTACATGCTGAAGTAGAGAAAACAAAATGCTGGATGGCCGCACATCACGAAATCACCTTTATTGTGGAAAAGTCCAAACAGTACATAAAAACAGCAAAAATAGGAACGGCTGGAGTGGGAAGGGTAAGCCAACGCATTGCACCCCAAATCACTGGCGCTTAATCATAGCTGTGTTTCTGTTACAAACTGAAACCTATATATGCACATATCTCATTCACTAAGAAGGAAGTCGCAAAACAGGAGGAGGAGGGGGGTGCATACATAATTATGCTCAATTGGATGCAGAATGGTACACACTTGAAACAAGGGGGGGGGGGGATGTCCATAATCGGTCCAATGGATCCATATGCACAAAGGGCATGGACCATGCACTGAAACAGACATAAACACCAAGCCAACCCCCCCTCTCCCAAGTACGTACAATAAACAATGGTCAATAAGCAAAAAAAGTTTATGCATTACATAAATGCATCACAAGAGTATAGATAAAAATATACCTTTCCATAATGGAAGAAAATAAGGCAAGAAAAAGACAAGGAAAAACCGCATAAAACCTTTCACCAGATATCATATACAGTATCTCACAAAAGTGAGTACACCCCTCACATTTTTGTAAATATTTTATTCTATCTTTTCATGGGACAACACTGAGGAAATTACTCTTTGCTACAGTATAAAGTAGTGAGTGAGTGGCAACAAAAGTGAGTACACCCCATAGTGAAAAAGTCAAAATTGGGCACAATTAGCCATTTTCCCTCCCCGATGACATGTGACTTGTTAGTGTTACAAGGTCTCAGGTGTGAATAGGGAGCAGGTTTGTTAAATTTGGTGTTATCGCTCTCACTCTGTCATACTGGTCACTGGAAGATCAACATGGCTCCTCATGGCAAAGATCTCTCTGAGGATCTGAAAAAAATAATTTTTGCTCTACATAAAGATGGCCTAGGCTATAAGAAGATTGCCAAGACCCTGAAACTGAGCTGCAGCACAGTGGCCAAGACCATACAGAGGTTTAACAGGACAGGTTCCACTCAGAACAGCACCTCGCCATGGTCGACCAAAGAAGTTGAGTGCTCAGCGTCATATCCATATTGTCTTTGGGAAATAGACGTATGAGTGCTGCCAGCATTGCTGCAGAGGATGAAGGGGTGGGGGGGTCAGCATGTCAGTGCTCAGACCATACGCTGCACACTGCATCAAATTGTTCTGCATGACTATCGTCGCGGAAGGAAGCCTCGTCTAAAGATGATGCACAAGAAAGCCTGCAAACAGTTTGCTGAAGACAAGCAGACTAAGGACACGGATTACTGGAACCACATCCTGTGGTCTGATGAGACCAAGATAAACTTATTTGGTTCAGATGGTGTCAAGCGTGTGTGGCGGCAACCAGGTGAGGAGTACAAAGACAAGTGTGTCTTGCCTACAGTCAAGCATGGTGGTGGGAGTGTCATGGTCTGGGGCTGCATGAGTGCTGCCGGCACTGGGGAGCTACAGTTCATTGAGGGAACCATGAATGCCAACATGTACTGTGACATACTGAAGCAGAGCATGAGCTCCTCACTTCGGAGACTGGGCCACATGGCAGTATTCCAACATAATGACCCCAAACACACCTCCAAGACGACCACTGCCTTGCTAAAGAAGCTGAGGGTAAAGGTGATGGACTGGTCAAGCATCTCCAGACCTAAACCCTATTGAGCATCTGTGGGGCATCCTCAAATGGAAGGTGGAGGAGCGCAAGGTCTCTAACATCCACCAGCCCTGTGATGTCGTCATGGAGGAGGGGAAGAGGACTCCAGTGCCAACCTGTGAAGCTCTGGTGAGCTCCATGCCCAAGAGGGTTAAGGCAGTGCTGAAAAATAATGGTGGCCACACAAAATATTGACACTTTGGGCCCAATTTGGACATTTTCACTTAGGGGTGTACTCACTTTTGTTGCCAGCGGTTTAGACATTAATGGCTGTGTGTTGAGTTATTTTGAGGGGACAGCAAATTTACACTGTTATACAAGCTGTACACTCACTACTTTACATTGTAGCAAAGTGTCATTTCTTCAGTGTTGTCACATGAAAAGATAGAATGAATTATTTACAGAAACGTGAGGGGTGTACTTACTTTTGTGAGATACTGTATATCGGCCAAAACTGATGAATAAATTTGTTTTTTCATATATAAAAAATATTGGTTTTTTTTTATAGCGGTGCTCAAAAGTGACTCAGAGGTGATCAAATACCGCCAAAAAAGGACACCAATTTTGTTTGGGTACAATGTTGCACAACCATGCAATTGTCAGTTAAAGCGGCGCAGTGCCAAATCGCAAAAAGTGCTCTGGTCAGGAAGGGGGTAAATCCTTCTGGGGCAGAAGTGGTTAACCACATCCATTGTGCTAAAAGAATCTCTGCACACCATAGTGGTCCTTGTGGTCTTCACTGCACAAATATAAGATTGGAAGGCCATAATTTATATAATGTCTTGCTGACCATTGAGTAAGCTTTTCTGTGTGAAACGCGTCTGCTGAGCACCTTGGATCCTTTCATGTATTGTGTTTAATCTATTGTGGTTTACAATAAAAGTATTGCTTTTAATTCTTGGATGTGCCGCCACCTTCCTTCAATTTCTCTGTACTTGCTGACCATTACTCAAGGTGGAGGTATTTTTACAGCCATTGGTGTGCGCAAGGGGTGTGCCCGGACACACCCTAATCACCCTGCATGGTGCAGATGCTCACATTCCCCCACCTGTAGCGCTGCCGGCTTCCCTCCTCTCCTGCCAGCTGTTGTGGGTGATTTTTCAGGATGTGGAGTAAACTAATTTTACCAGCCCCTTCCTTTTCTGAATGAACACAGTGAGTGATCAATACCATTCACTCACTGTTCATTCATAACTTAAGCAATAGTAAACTGTGTTTCCTGTGCTTTATTGTGTGAAAGAACAGGAAGCCGCTCAGAACTGAGCACTTCACATTCATTCACTGTCCAGTGCAGCTGGGGCTGCAGAGAAAGGGACTGGGGAATTTCTGTCCTCAGGGCCTTTCTGGGGAATTGTAAAAAAACAAAATCAATTATAAAAAATTAAACTACTGACATTGTCCATTGCCCTACTGACACAGGTTAGAGCACATTTAATATGTTTGTTTACTTTTATTTATACGTTTTTTTATTTACAGGTTGTGGTTACTTTTTCTTTTACATTTGCCTATAATAGGCACCTCCAGAAACAGAACTACAGGAAAGAGGTGCAGCATAGCCCGCAGAGAGACCTGCACCCATTTCCTATTCAGTTATTATTGTGCATGTGAAACAGACGGCAAACGTCCTATAGAATCCTCTGGTTCTAATTTTTTCAGTAACGATAGCACAGCATTCTGTAGTGTTAGGCTTTATGCACACGGGACGCTTTTTCAACCTCCCCTGAACGATTTTTTTTTTTTTGACAGCTAGAAGCTGGCATCTGAAACGCCTGCTTTGCCGCATTTAGCGGCATTGTGCCATGTTTGCGTCTAGAAGCCTTTTTTATTTATTTATTTTTTTAAATGGAAATGCCTGTAAACTAAATGCTCCTAGACGCGAGTTACCGCGTGTGGGCGCGTTTAGCGGTGTTTTACCCCGTTCCACGTCTGAAATGCCGGTAAACTCGGCGTCTGAACCAATTTTTTTTGCGTTCAGAAAAAAAAAGACTATAAACGTGACTGCCTGAAAATGACTCTAAACGACCCTGTGTAAATGTACACATAAGATAACATTAACCACGTAAGGACCGGAAGGATTTCCAGCTTTAGGACCGGAGCCCTTTTTGCGATTCGGCGCTGCGTCGCTTTAACTGACAATTGCGCGGTCGTGCGACGTTGTACCCAAACGAAGGCCAGGAATGCACCAATTACAATAGAATACACATGTAAATGTGTCCCAGCAAATCTCAGTAAAAGTCCGTCAGTGCAAATATCAGAAAAAAAAAGACTTGCGTTTTTTTTAACCAAGTCTGCGGCTCAAATGGCCGTAAAGTCTGCACCTTGCCCCATTTTGTGGCGATTTGCGCGGGTGTGCGCCATTGAGCGCAGATCCTCGTAAATCAAATGTCCGTAAAGGTAAATTTTTTTATTTATTTATTTTTTCCGAAGATCTGCGTTTGTACCGTGTTACGGCGATTTACGCCGTTTCGT
>BLSH010051078.1:500203-529004 GCA_018402905.1 Glandirana rugosa
AACCTTTTTTTATGTGAAAATTACTTATTTTTTTTTTGATTTGTCATTTCAATTGGGTAAAAAAATAAAAATATATTATACTTTCAACTACAGTGTGGCGCTCTTTGCACTGGAAATAAGATTCGTTGTTTTAACACTATTTCGGGACACATGGTAGTTGTTAATGGTGAGATACACGTCGACCCGAGGTCATAAAGTACCACTGGCCTTTGAGTGGTCTGGCTGATCTTATGCTGCCTCTTTGCAGCCACTTCCTGCCTACATGTGTGTCCCCCACAGAGACTTTTCATTGGTCTGGTGAGTTTCCGGTCACCATGAAATACTGGAGCCCAGCTGCACATAGAGTGGTAATTGTTGATGGTACACAGGGCTTTATCACAATTTTGTTGCTTAGAATAAAGGTCACGTTTCTCGCGGTGTGACATCAACTTTCATATTATATAAAAATAAAAAAATGGGTTAACTTTACTGTTTAGTTTTTTTTTTATTCATTAAAAGTGTATTTTTTTCCAAAAAATTGCGCTTGAAAGACCGCTGCGCAAATACCATGTGACATAAAATATTGCAGCAACCGCCATTTTATTTTCTAGGGTCTCTGCTAAAAAATAATATATAATGTTTGGGGGTTCCAAGTCATTTTCTAGCAGAAAATACTGAATATTTAATTGTAAGCCACTAATGTGAGAGAGGGTTTAGTCTTTAACCACTTCAGCCCCGGAAGGATTTCCAGCTTTAGGACCGGAGCCCTTTTTGCGATTCGGCGCTGCGTCGCTTTAACTGAAAATTGCGCGGTCGTGCGACATTGTACCCAAACGAAATTTGCGTCCTTTTTTTCCCACAAATAGAGCTTTCTTTTGATGGTATTTGATCACCGCTGCGTCATTTCTGATCGCCGCTATAAACAAAAGAAGAGCGACAATTTTGCCAAAAAAACCCAAATTTCTTACTTTTTGCTAGAATACAAATCCAAAAAAAAATATAAAAAAAACATTTTTTTTCACCGTTTTTGGCCGATTTATATTCTTCATATTTGCGATAAAAAAAATCGCAATTGGCGTTTATTGATTGGCTTGCGCAAAAGTGGTCACGTTTACGAATGATAATTCATTTTTGGGGGTTTTTTTTTTTTTAACTAGTAATGGCGGCGATCTGCGATTTTTAGCGGTACTGCGATATTGCGGCGGACATGTCGGACCATTTTGACACTTTTTTGGGACCATTGGCATTTATACAGCGATCAGTGCTATAAAAATGCACAGATTACTGTGTAAATGCCATTGGCAGTGAAGGGGTTAACCTGCAGGGGGCGCTCTAAGGGTTAACTGTGTTCCCTGGGCGTGTTCTTACTGTATGTGGGCTGCCCTAGCTGGGGAAGGGAAGTGGTCACAGCCCTTCCCCCTCACACAGAACGGAGGTCCATGTTTACATACACGGACCTCCGTTCCTTCACTCCGGGGGGGCCATCGCGGGTAGCCGGCGGCAATCGAAGCCGCCGCACCCGCTCGCTGGCCCTCCCCGAACACATTGAGCATGCGGGCGCGCCTCCGGCGGCGTGCGTGCGCTCACAGTGCGCGTTATCGCAGCCGCCGTCTTTTGACGGCGATTTGCGATAACGAGCCACTTTGACGCTGTCAACCTGCGGTTGGCGGTCGGCAAGTGGTTAAATGGTTAAACTTTCCTGATAGCCCGGGAGATCATTGCTTTGAAAGAAGAAGATACATTGTTGTGTTTATTCTCCTAACTATCAACAACTATTCCAGGCAGACAGCCAAGTGTAACAGCTCTTAGATGAAGCAGAGAACGGCTCTCGCTGAATCTGACACGCTGTTTTAACATAGTGATAGAAGGAACGGCAGTCACTCGCCAGGACGCGATTTCTGGTCGCCATGGCGACCTGGCGCCCGGGGTTTGTCGAGGCCTGCGTTAATTCATAGTTTTGCTGCCTTCAGCGTGAATCATGAAAATAAAGAAAACTCTTTGAATGAGAGGGTGTGTCCAAACTTTTGGTCTGTACTGTATGTACAGCTAGACAGCTGGCATTGAGGTCAACTTTTTTCTGGGGATCAATTAATAAACATGAGTGAGAAAAGGAATACTAGGCAACATAAATAAAATACTGGATCAAATTATTATCACAGAACAAAAAGTCAAAAATAAATTCAGGAAAGCGAGTAATACATGGAATAACAATGTATTTTTATACTTACAGGTTCCTCCTCAGAGCACTTTGTAGATAAACATTATGCAAAACTGGTCCAAAGAGTGTCCAATGTGAAAGAAGTTCTAGATGAAATCAAAAACCTGACCGGTGAACAGTATACCCATGTGAGCTGTAAGGAAACACCCCAGGAGCAGATGAGAGAGCTCTTCGGGATTGTCAGAGGTTGGGGAAATGATGGCAAGGACAAGCTACTCGATGCTCTAAAGAAGACCAACAAGCCAGTAATTGATGGTTTAGAGAACGATGAACTTGTGAAAATGTCCTGAGTTCTTTATCATTTTAGGATTGTGGACGGAACCATGCAGATCGTTGTATTTTAAAATCTGAGCCAACTCTGCCTCCAGATCAGCTGGCTTATAGCAAGGATCCAGTTCAATATTATAGAGCCATTTCTTCCAACCTGCGTACGGCTGGTTCAGGTTTTTTATGCAACAACTCACCTTAGCTCCACCACACTGTCAAGGTGTGAAGGGCTGAGTGTCGGTGCTCAGGCTGATGCAAGTCCATATCAATTGGGATATTTGAAGAAAAGGCCGGCACACAAAGCTTCTTCCAGCTTACACAGTGGTTGCCACATGCTAACGCATTTTGGATTAAAGCCGTCCTCTTAGCAATGCTTAAGCAGAATTGCGTTGGCATCTGTCAAGTTGCAACCACTGTTTGAGCTGGAATAAAACTTTTTGCTAAGAAGAAGCTTTGTGTGCCAGCCTTTTCTTCAAATAGCTGTTCAGGTTGGTTGGCCATCATCAGTGCAGCTCATGGAAACCATAACTTTTGTGAAGTACTGCTAAGAGAACAAAATAGTATGATCAGGCAGGTTATGGTCAGATGGACCTAAAGGAATCTAAACCTCCCTCAGTATACCAGTGTACTGCAAAGTAAGGAGTTCTTAAAAAAAAGGTAATCTCCATGTGCGAATGTACCGCTGACCCAATAACAAGAAAAGTAATTCTCAACATTCAACCTGATATCCTAACATGAGCAATACAGACTCTACAGTCTACCATTAATGCTGCTGTCAGATCTCATTTACACTTGCGGATGCGGGGGGATTACAGATGCACTGTTAAGCTGTGTTTTTACTGCGCCTCAACATCTCACTTTTAAAGTGCTTGTAAAGGAAATTAAAAAAAAAAAAATTAACATGTTATACTTACCTCTGTGCAGTGGTTTTGCACAGATCAGCCCCGATCCTCCTCTTCTTGGGTCCCCCACCAGCACTCCTAGCTCCTCCCCCTTGTCAAGTGCCCCCATAGCCAGGTGAATGCTATGTAGGCACTTGTGCATCCTCGCTCCTAAGCCAGCGCTCTCTGTCCATGAGACACAGAGAGCATGGCTCAGCCCCACACCCCGCCACCTCCTCACTGGCAGTGATTGACAGCAGTGGGAGCCAATGGCTCCTGCTGCTTGATCTCAGCCAATAAAGAGGGAGTGACCCGGGAGAGCAGTAGCTCTTGTGCACATCACTGGATCATGATGGGGCTCAGGTAATGTCAGGATTCAGCAGCTTGGCAGACCAGACACGTAGCTACACAAGGAAACTGAGACCAAACAAGTATATTACTTAAAAAGGTGATATTTATTTACAGTGCACAGTAATAAACAAACACAGCAAACATAAACCCCAGCAAACAAAAACCTGACAAAAACACTAACACCTACACTGCAGACTAAAGCTAACTCTGGACAAGGGTACAGGGTATACAGGGAGGATACAAGGCATGGGACAGAATCAAGGCGGAGAGAAAACAGGCAACGCAGGATCTCTAGCAGCAGAAAGGCGAACTGAATAGTGATGTGCTGAGGCAAGAGGGAAGTGGCCTTAACCACTTCAGCCCCGGAAGGATTTCACACTTTAGGACCAGAGCCCTTTTTGCGATTCGGCGCTGCGTCACTTTAACTGACAATTGCGCAGTCGTGCGACGTTGCACCCAAACAAAATTTGCGTCCTTTTTTTCACACAAATAGAGCTTTCTTTTGGTGGTATTTGATCACCGCTGCGTCATTTCTGATCGCCGCTATAAACAAAAGAAGAGCGACAATTTTGCAAAAACACCCAAATTTTCTTACTTTTTGCTAAAATACAAATATAAAAAAAACTTTTTTTTTCATCGGTTTTGGCCGATTTATATTCTTCCTCATATTTGTGATTTAAAAAATCACAATCGGCGTTTATTGATTGGTTTGCGCAAAAGTGGTCGCGTTTACGGATGATGAGAATTCATTTCTGGGGTTTTAATTTTTTTAACATTTTTTACTAGTAATGGCGGTGATCTGTGATTTTTAGCGGTATTACGATATTGGGGCGGACATGTCGGAACATTTTGACACCTTTTTGGGACCATTGGCATTTATACAGCGATCAGTGCTATAAAAATGCACTGATTACTGTGTAAATGCCATTGGCAGTGAAGGGGTTAACCTGCAGGGGGTGATCTAGGGGTTAACTGTGTTCCCTGGGCGTGTTCTTACTGTATGGGGGCTGCCCTAACAGGGGAAGGGAAGTGATCACAGCTTCCATGTAGAGGAAGGCTGTGATCACAGTCCTTCCCCCCTCTCACAGAACGGAGGTCCGTGTTTACTTACACGGACCTCCATTCTTTCACTCCGGCGGGGGGGGGGGCATCGCGGGTGGCCGGCGGAGATCGAATCCGCCGCACCCGCTCCCTGGCCCTCCCCGAACACAGAGAGCGCGCAGGCGCGCCTCCGGCGGCGCGCGCACGCTCACTGTGCACGATCTGGCAGCCGCCGTCATATGATAGGGTTTTGCCTTACAGAGCCACTCTGTCGCCGTCAGATGCCGATCGGCAGTCGGCAAATGGTTAAATAGCCACTTCCCAGCTGAACCCGGGTATGGCTGACTCCCACAGCCTGCTGGCTCTTGGGAGGCCCCTGCTGGTGGACACTGGAACTGCTCAGCCTCTGACTGCTAAGGGACACCTGCTGGTGGACACCGGAACTGCGGCCCATAGTTCTGGGAGCTACAGTGCCATCAACAGGTGAAACCGTTCCTGACAGGTAAGCATTAGTGGGGCTGAGGGAGGAGCTGCGAAGAAGGAAGACCGCTCAGAGAAAGCACAGGTGTGGATAAACCTGAGTGTCCCGGGGGTGCTGGCTGAGTATGCGAATATAGCAAAGGTTGCAAAGAAAGTCCAGTAAGCCGCACTCCAGTTCCAATGCTTTATTCAAAAATCCATACAGACAGACGGGAGTAAATACTGCTGCATTTCACATCCGATTATGGATGCTTAGTCATAGCTATGACCAAGCAGCCATAGTCGGATGTGAAACACATCAGCTTTTTTACTTCCATCTGTCTGGATGGATTTTAAAATAAAGCATTGGAACTGGAGTGCGGCTTACCGGACTTTCTTTGCAACTTTTGAGGGAGGAGCTGCACATTAAAGTTTTTTTACCTTAATGCATTAAGGTAAAAAAAATACCTTTGGTCTTTAGAACCACTTTAGGCTGCAAAGGCAAGAGGCGTACACATGCCATGGCCATGATGGTTTGCAGCACAGCATGGCCACAATTAGGAGACGATCAAGATGCCTTCCCAGTGCCTGTCAAATACCCTCTGAAACACAATCCACCACGGATTGCTCTTCAGAGATTGCGTGTCAGTGTAAATCAGGGGAGGGCTGGGCTGGGGAGCAAGGTGGCAATTGCCCCCCAGGCCACCCTAACTTACATTCCAAATGGCTGACGGCCGCTGCTCGCTTACACTTTTTTTTTCTTGAGCCAGTCCAGGAGGTGGGACTTCATATGACAGCGGCTGTGCCAGGTAAGTGGGAGATCCCCGATCTGTAATCCGGCAGCTCTCCTCTCTCAGCTTTGCAGGCTGCATTGGATGGGTACTGGTGAGGCTGCATTGATGGGCACTGATCAGGCTGCGCTGATGGGCATTGGCGAGGCTGCATTGATGGGCACTGATCAGGCTACACTGATTGGCACTGATCAGGCTGTGCTAATGGGCACTGGTGAGGCTGCATTGATGGGCACTGATCAGGTTGCATTTGATGGGCACTGGTGTGGCTGCATTGATGGGCACTGATCAGGCTGCATTGATGGGCAATGATGAGGCAGAGCTGATAGGCACTGTTGATGCTGCATTGATGGGCACCGATGAGGCAGCAATGATGGGCACTGGTGAGCGTACAGTGATGGGCACTGATCAGGCTGCACTGATGGGCACTGGTAAGGCTGCATTGATGGGCACTGGTGAGGCTGCATTGGTGGGCACTAATGAGTTTCATTGATGCATTATTTTTGTTAAACCTCCTTTGTTGCTATTAACATTAAATCATGTTACCACATTGTATCATATTTGTCTTGCTTCATAACATCAATATCTGTTATAAAACCCGGTGGGCATGGATAGTGAGCTGATTCTGTGGTTCAAAGGACCACTTGATTGGACTTGCCCCCCAGGCCTAAGGCTGCCAGCCCTCCCCTGGTGTAAATGAGCCCTAACATTCATCTGTTTCTCTCCCCACTCTTTTGTGATAGAATAGTGAATACGTGTAACCTCTGCCAGTTTGTTTTCTGTCCCATTGGTGAGATTTCACTTCACCTTCTGTCCTGGAGATACAATGGGAAGTGAGAAGAAATCTCTCAGAGGTTACGGCAGTTCTCCTCTTGGACAGTTGTCACCACAACAGGTGTCCCCATTGGTAGAATTCCCCTTTGACCATCTATACAAGCCCAGGTCTTCTTTCATTCCTGTTTTGTGTTTTTAGACTTGTATCTGTCATTTAGATTTTGCACCCTTTATGTCATGTACAGCTTTGTGTAATGTGCCCAAACCCCTGTGTAATGAATACTGTAACTGTACAGTAAAGAAGGAATTGAATATTCACCTTTCCCTCTGCTCAACCGCTGATCTATACAGTGATGAAGAGAAACCACCAGCTGAAGATCCCACAGAGTCTGACACTTCCGGGTGTGTCAATTTCCTGCCCCCCCACTGCTATCAGTGGTTCAGTCCCTCCATCATTACTGTATCTTGTGATGCTGTGGGGGTGGGAGGGAGAAACCACATCGCCCAGAAGGGGACCAGGAAAGTGTCGGATTCTGTAGGATCTTCAGCTGGAGGTTTCTGTAGGGATTGTGGGTATTCCATATCTTCTCTGCAGGGAGCCCTTCATTGTACAGATTTATCTTACCGACAGAGCAGCTTTTTATATTGGTAATGTAAATAATAAAAGATGTTACTATGAAATTATTTTTTTCACTGTATAAAACACATTTGTACATTATGTTATATTTTACAAACCATCTTTATAACTGAAATCCTGATTGTAAATTAAGATTGGATTTAATAAAGCTGTGAAATATTTACATTTATTGTTTCTTTCTTGAATGTTTTATGTCTTCACTTACTTTAAAATCATAAAATTGACATATTCAAATTAAATCTCAAGACAGCATGTTTCTCACTTTGAGGAGATGTGTAAAAATATATCTAAAGTATTTTTTTTCTATTTTGGATGGGGCAGGGAATAATTTTTCTTGCTACAGGGATGGGAAAAAAGTATTTGATCGGCTGCTGATTTTGTGGGTTTGCCCACTGACAAAAAAATGATCAGTCTATAATTTTAATGGTCGGTTTATTTTACCTTGAAAGACAGAATAACAACAAAAATATCCAGAACAATACATTTTGAAAAAGTTCTAACTTGATTTGCATTTTAAAGAGTGAAATAAGTATTTTAACCCCTATCAATCAGCAAGATTTCTGGCTCCCAGGTGTCTACTATACAGGTAACAAGCTGAGATTAGGAGATTAGGGAGTGCTCCTAATCTCAGTTTGTTACCTGTATAAATGCCGCCTGTCCACAGAAGCAATCAATCAATCAGATTCCAATCTCTCCACCATGGCCAAGACCAAAGAGCTGCCCAAGGATGTCAGGGAGACGATTGTAGTCCTGTAGTCCTAAAGGCTGAAATGGGCTACAAGACCATCGCCAAGCAGCTTGGTGAGAGGGTGACAACAGTTGGTGAGATTGTTCGCAAATGGAAGAGAAAATGAAGTACTATCCCTGATACTTTTTTTATTTGCACTAACAAAATTTTTCAGGACAAGCTTTCGGGGTATCTCCCCTTCAAGGTCCAAGCAGTACTGCTTGGACCTTGAAGAAGGGGAGATACCCCGAAAGCTTGTCCTGAACTGCTTGGACCTTGAAGAAGGGGAGATACCCCGAAAGCTTGTCCTGAAAAATTTTGTGTTAGTGCAAATAAAAAAAGTATCACAGTCAGTGCTCAATTTTCTCTGGCACTATTGCACTAATATGGCTACAATCACCTTCGCAAATGGAAGAAACACAAAATAACTGTCAATCTTCCTCGGTCTGGGAGGAGAATCTTGTCAGTGATCTCAAGGCAGCTGGGACCATTGTCACCAAGAAAACAATTGGTAACACTACACCATGAAGGACTGAAATCCTGTAGCACCCGCAAGGTCCCCCTTCTCAAGAAAGCACATGTACAGCTCTTCTCAAGGTTGCTAATGAACATCTGAATGATTCAGAGGAGAACTGGGTGAAAGTGTTGTGGTCAGATGAGACCAAATTCAAGCTCTTTGGCATCAACTCAACTCGCCGTGATTAGAGGAGAAGGAATGCTGCCTATGACCCCAAGAACACCATCCCCACCGGTAAACATGGAGGTGGAAACATTATGCATTGGAGGCGTTTTTCTGCTAAGGTGACAGGACAACTTCACCCCATCAAAGGGACAATGGACGGAGCCATGTACCAGTCAAATCTTGGGTAAGAACCTCCTTCTCTCAGCCAGGGCATTGAAAATGGGTCATGAATGGGTCTTCCAGCATGACAATGACCCAAAACACACACGGCCAAGGCAATAAAGGA
The DNA here is from genome assembly GCA_018402905.1 of Glandirana rugosa. Taxonomy (NCBI): domain Eukaryota; kingdom Metazoa; phylum Chordata; class Amphibia; order Anura; family Ranidae; genus Glandirana; species Glandirana rugosa. The sequence goes on from BLSH010051078.1 coordinate 509,297, forward strand.
GTGGCTCAAGGAGAAGGACATTAAAGTCCTGGAGTGGCCAAGCCAGTCTCCAGACCTTAATCCCATAGAAAATATGTGGAGGGAGCTGAAGGTTCGAGTTACCAAACGTCAGCCTGGAAACCTTAATGACTTGGAGATCTGCAAAGAGGAGTGGGACAAAACCCCTCCTGAGATGTCTGCAAACCTGGTGGCCGACTACAAGAAACGTCTGACCTCTGTGATTGCCAACAAGGGTTTTGCCACCAAGTACTAAGTCATGTTTTGCAAAGGGGTCAAATACTTATTTCACTCATTAAAATGCAAATCAATTTATAACTTTTTTGAAATGCGTTTTTATGGATATTTTTGTTCTGTCTCTCACTGTTAAAATAAACTGACCATTAAAATTATAGACTGATAATTTCTTCGTCAGTGGGCAAATGTACAAAATCAGCAGTGGATCAAATACTTTTTTCCCTCATTGTATATGTATCCCATTGGGAAGATTTTCTTTAACCCCCTTGTCCTGTACTCACAACAGGAACTGAGAGGAAATACCCTCCCAGACAGTTGTCACCGGTACAAGATTTCCTCTCTACTCCTGTTCTGGTGACACCTCCAAATTTTGGATTTCTCTTTCGTTCATTGACGGACGCAGCAGCTCTTCATGACAATACGGCGTTATCCACCTTATCACTAGGAGTGGACAAGGCAGAACACAGTTCAGCTAAAAGCAGACACAGCCCCTCCCAGGGGGCGGTCCTCACTTGGTATAACCCCTCCACCCTGCTAAGCACACTCAGTTTTTTCTGCCTAGTGCAAGGAGTAGGACCTGGCTCCCTGCTGGGACCTGTGTTCCCTGTCTTTTTTTCTTTTTTTAAGAATTTTTGCTTCTGATGAAGACTTCAATAAAGTAGCTGGCTGGGTGACAGGCTGGATATCCTAGATCCAGGTAGTCTCCACAGCATGGCCAACGGACATGAGCCGACCTTAGCTACGCGCTTGGTCGGCTGCGTCAGGCCCGTTCCGTGCGGGGCGGCCTGCGGGTTAAATGTCCCGCTGGCGCACTTAAGACCGGATGTCGGGCCTGGGTCACGGGTGTCGCTTTGGCCGGCAGCTCCCCCGGAGTAGCGGGTGTGGCAGGTCTGTCTCGGGTGGGATACCCGCTCCGCCCATCAGGATGGGTAAGTACGCCCCCCCTGGGGTGTTAGGCTGGCGGCTGGTTCCCTCCTCCCCCCTTTTCTTCACCCCCTGGTGCTGCACTACCACTGTTCTTTTCTCCCCCCACCCCCTCCGGGGGTTCCCTGGGACATGGGGGCCCTTAGTGGCGCCCCTTACCTTCGGCTGTGCCGGCCGGTTCGGTCGGTAGCCACGGCCACCATTTTCCTGTAGCCGGCCGCATGTTTGGCCTCTATTGCTGATCGTGGCCGCCATTTTGTTGTGGCCGGCCACGTGGTTTGGCCTCTAGTGTGCATGCCAGCCATCTTGCGGTGGCCCATGCGTTCAGTCCGACCTGTATGTGTGTGGGGGGTGGTTCCCTGGCCCTTTGGCGCTGGTTTACCCCCACACAGTAGAGGATACTGGTCACAGTCCTGTCCCTGCATGGATTGGGGGACTGTTTTGTGTGCACAGGCCTGCTTTGGCAACCGCACATGCAGGGAGAAGGCAGCATGCAGTGCTGGGCAGCGGCAGGCACGGCTCCTGTCAGAAGGAGGGAGCGGGCAGGTGGTAAGTCCCCCCAGGGTTACCCTCCTGTGGAAGTCCTGCACAGTCTTGGGGTGGGGGGTGCCTTGTCTCCTGGTACTACGGGTCCCAGGTTGAGGGCCATGTTACCAGGATGGGTTACAATGGCAGCTGATGCAGGTGCCTCCCCACTTGACCTCTCCATGGCGCTTAGGGACTGCGAGGCGGTCCTGGGTTTCCCGGGCGGGGTAACAGGCGTATGGCGGACCGTACCCCCCTCCTGCTTCTGGAAAGAGTCGGACCCTGATGGGGGCTCCTCTACGATGGGGGCCCCCCTTGAGATATCAGTGGTGTGCCCCCAGTTTCCCCGAATAGTATGGTGGAGTATGCGGCGGTTACTGCAGCGCACGGGGAGGCACCAGTCAGCGCCCTGATCACAGCGGTGTAAGCCGTGAGTTAAAGGGTAGCAACTCGGTCTACCTTCGCAGATATCCTGTGTTCTCGGACATGTTACTTCATGTAGTGTGAAGCTCTGTAGCCCGGCCCGCTTCGCAGGCGGGCCGGCACCGATCCGCCTGGCGGCGGCCCCCTTCTCACACTGTCGGGGGCCACAGGCTCCCTGTTTGGGGGATACAGCTGGACCCTTGAAGGGAGGGGCCGTCCCTGTTGGGCCGCATAACCCAGACCGTGTGGCTGTGGGTCCCCCAGGTGTCTTACCTGGAGTGGAGCTGCGGGGACTGGGAGCAGTCTCAGTCCCCTGTTTCTGTACGTGGCGGCCCGTGGTTGAATCCACTATGTCGCCTGATCGTGGCGACCACGATCTTGGGGTGGCATGCCGTCCTTAGGCCCGGCTGACAGGAGCGCAGAGCCTGCCACCAGATCTGGGTTGTTCTGGCAGCATCAGCTATTCCCCCTGTATTGGCTTCCACTCGGGTGTTGCAAACGCCCTCTGAACTGGCTGAGCTTTCGCACCACGAAGCTACTATGCGGGGTTCCTCCTGCATGTGTGGGGCGCGCTGACCGGCTCCTTCAGGGCTAGATATCTATGCTCTTGACGCGGCCCCCCTGGTACCTTGTTGACTAGGTCTTCAGTGGGGTCCTGTCTTTTAGGAAGGACCTGGCGGTCTTGCCTTTTCAGGTAGGCGGCACTTGGAGCCACTTTGGATGGTGAGGATCCTACAGTGGGGAAGAGCTTTTGTCTTCAGCTAGGAGGTAGTGAGCCCCGTTGCACGGGTTACTCCTTTGCGGCCCAGAAGAGGCCTTTTTTCCTTCGTTCCTCCTGCCCATGGGGCTCCCAGCCCGTCAAGGATTTCGCAGGTGGGCGTAAGCGTCCCTGGCAGCATAGGTGCAACACGCCAGGAGACAAGTCCTTCTTAATGTGAAGGGTTGCCCCCACCCATGATTTGAGTGTGGGGATGCCTGCGGTCTGTGACCTCTCTAAATTTCGGACCGCTGGGTGCTCGGGGTGATTTTGTCTGCGTACAAAATAGGATTTCATTCCCGTCCTGCGGGCATGTTTTTTGCCCCCATGTATGCGGCTCCTCCCGGGCAGGCCAGGCTGGGAACCGGCTTCGTTAAGGGGTAGATACCCCTGTCCCGTCCTCGGGTTTACTCCATCCTGTTTGTGGTCGGAGAAGAACGGGGCCTGGCCGGTATTGGCCCGGTGGCCCTCCATTGCCTTATACATGTACGAAGGTTTGAGATGGCGTCTGGCCACCATGATGGTGATGATGGTTCACCAGGGAGTTTTTCCTGGCTTATCTTGACGTGGCAGATGCGCACCTGCACATCGCCCTATGTGCCCTGCACCAGCGTTTCCTGCGCTTTGGCGGTCGGGGAGCATTACTACCAGGTCGTGGCTTTCCCGTTTACCTGGCTTCTGCGCCTCGGGTCTTCGCCAGCTTGATGGCCCCGGTTCTGGCCCTATTGAGGCTGAGGGGCATCATGGTGGATCTGGCAGACCTGCTCTGGCGAGCGGAGTCGGCTCCAGCCACTGAGGGGTAAAGTGACAATCACCAGGTGCAAGCTGTGGGAGTCTGGCTGGGTACTTCTCCTACACTTGGTGTTGGCTTCGTCACGCCGTTTGGAGTTTCTGGGTCTGATCCTAGATACAGTCCGAACGGAGGTTTCTTCTTCCTCCGACCAAGCACAGACGCTTCAGTTGGGGGGGTCGGTCCCCGTTGTCCCATAAGTGGTCACGCCTGCGGATTGCATGTGGGTTCTGGGGCTCTTGGTGTCATCTGCAGCGGTCCCGTATGCTCAGTGTCACGCTCATGCTCTGTGGCAAAAATGTTCTCTGCAGTGGGACAAGTCCCCCTCATCCCTGGTTCGGTTGATCGGGTTGGACCGCCAGACCAGATCACTACTCTGGTGGTCGAGGGCCACTGCCCTGCATTTGGAGAAGTCATTTTCTTCCCTGTTTTGGACAGTGGTCGCTACGGATGCCAGTCTGGCTGCCTGGGGGGGGAGCCCGAGGGTGTTGGCGACCTGGGGGCGCCGGTCCCCGGAAGAGGCTCTTGTCCAGATACACGTTCCTGATCTTCGGGCCATCAGGCATTGCCTCTCCCGCTGGTCGGGGAGGCTGTAGGGTCGTCCTCTCCGAGTTCAGTCGGATAAAGCCACGACCGTGGCATATGTGGATCATCAGGGCGGGACAAGACGCTCGGCTGCTGCTTTGACGGTTGCTCACGTTCTGCGGTGGGCAGAACTTCACGTGCCGGTGATCTCCGCCGTTTACACTCCAGGCGTCGAGAATTGGCTAGCGGACTGCCTTAGTCGTCTGAGGTTGAGCCAAGGGAAATGGTCCCTGCATTCGGATGTGTTCCGGCAGATCTGTCTACGGTAGGGTACGCCAGACGTGGTCCGGCTGGTGTCCCGCGGGCTCGACAGGTACAGACCTTCGTGAACAGAGCAGGGGACACGTTGTCTTACGCGGCGGGTGCCCTCGTGGCTCCGTGGACCCGGTATCAGCTCATCTATGCCTTTTTCCTTCTCAAGCTGCTCCCGCGCCTATTGCGCAGGATAGAAGCCGAGGAAATACTGACCATTCTCGGCGTTGGCCTCGGCGTCCCTGATGCGCGGACGGGTCCTGGCAACTCCCGCTTTGCGAGGACCTGCTGTTCCAGGGCCGCATCTTGCGTTCTGCTTTACCCTCTCTGGCTTTAACGGCCTGGTTATTGATCCCCAGGTATTGGGGGATCAGGGGATTTCGGTGTTTCCCACCGTGCTTTCTGCACGCAGGTCCACTTTACCTGTGATATACCACCGCACCTGGAAGACTTACATCGCCTGGTGCGAAGTGGGGGGGGGTGGTACCCCCATCCCTTTTCAGGGGAAGGGTTCTGGCCTTCCTTCAACAAGGCCTCGACCAAAAACTGGCGCTGAGCACTATCTGAGGGCAGGTTTCTGCCCTGGCGATCTTTTTGTCAGCGTCCTTTGGCGATGCATTCAGTAAACTGTACTTTTATGCAGGGGGTTTAACATGTCGCCCCCCAGATACAGTCGCCTTTGGCGCCATGGGACCCCAGTTTGGTCCTCTCGGTGCTTCGAAAGCCTTCTTTGGAGAATATCAGGGAAATCTCCCTGCAATGGCTTTCGCAGAAGGTTGCCTTCCTGGTGGCGATCACAACGTTATGCGGATGTCTGAGTTGGCGGCTCTGTCTTGTAGGTCCCATTATCTGGTCCTACGAGGATAAGGCGGTCTTGCGTCCATCACTTTATTTTTTGATGAAGGTGGTATCATTTTTCCATGTCAATGAGGGCATTGTCCTTTCTTTTGCTGTGCCCACGCCCGTCTCACCCTAAGGAGGTTGCTTTGCACTCCCTGGATGTGGTTAGGGCCTTGCGGGTATACCTGGGGTCCACGGCCTCCTTTCGGGGGTCAGACGCACCCCTTGTGGTGGATGGTCCACGCAGGGTTTTGGCGGCCTCGTTTGGCCACTTGTTGTCGTCGGATTCGACAGGTGGTGAACCGTCCTTTTACTATCAGGGGTCTGGAGTCCCCTGTTTTCGGTCACGGTTCACTCTACAAGGGCGTTTAGCACTTCCTTGGCTGTCCGACATCAGGCGTCGGTCCCTCGAGGGTGCAAGGCTGCTATTTGGTCCTCTGTGCACTCCCTTTCAAAGTTTTACACAGTTGATGTTTTTAGCTGCAAGGTTTTGCAGGTGACTGTGTGAGGCACGTCTAGTCTCTCACAAGAGTGCTCATCTGTTGGGTGTAGGTTTGTTGTTATGTTGCCCACCCCTCGATTTGACACTGCTTTGGGACTTCCCCATATGTCATGAAGAGCTGCTGTGTCCATCAATGAACGAAAGCGAAAACTGGATTTTTTGACTTACCGTAAAATCCATTTCTCATTGACGGACGCAGCACCCACACCTCTTTTCTTGAGTTTGTACAGCTTGTTACGAACTGAGTGTGCTTAGCAGGGTGGAGGGGTTATACCAAGTGAGGACCGCCCCCTGGGAGGGGCTGTCTGCTTTTAGCTGAACTGTGTTCTGCCTAGTCCACTCCTAGTGATAAGGTGGATAACCCCATATGTCATGAAGAGCTGCTGCGTCCATCAATGAACTCAGAGAAATGGATTTTACGGTAAGTCAAAAAATCAATTTTTTCTCTGAGCTTAAGTCTCCAAGAACAGTCACCAGCACAAAAAGAAAGGGTGACTCTCTCTAGATTCTGTAAGGTTTACCAGTTCACATTTTTCTCTGCGAAAATAGCAAGTTTTATACACCTTTCCCTAGTATGCCTATCAGTGATTGGATGCCCCCAGACACAGCTGCTTTTAGAAACTACGGGACCCCATACAGCCAACCTGACAGGGCCCACCCCCCAAATAAACAGTTTACTACGCTTCAGTTATGAATGAACATGTATTCATTCAGGAAAGGAAGGGGCTGGTAAATATGACATTTACCGGACCCTTCCCCCACTCTTCATCCTGAAGGATCCTTTTGTATGCTTGCAACTGCCAGCAGGAAGGAAGTTGGCAGCACTGTGAGGGTGCGGCGGGGGGGCAATTACTGGAATTCCCTGTATGACTCTCCCTGCAGCTCCTGAAACCAGCGGGACGGGAGAAGAGAAGAAGGCAGCTTCAGCTGCTGCAGTGACAGCAATGCAGGGGATCGGTTATAGTAATTGCCCCCCACGCCGAGCAACCTCCCTGCCCATATCCGATTCACCCTGCTGCCTGTGCCACGTACAGATGGACTGGTGGTACCCCCTTATCCATGGCCCTGCCCACAAAGGGCTTAAATGGGTTGTAAAGGATTATAATTTTTTTTTAATAAAAAATAAAACATGTCTATACTTACCTACTCTGTGCAATGGAAATGCACAGAGCGGACGGGAACCCCTTTTCGGGTCCCCCGTCAGCGCTCTTGGCCCCTCCTCTCTGGCCAGTGCCCCCATGGGAAGCTGCTTCCCATTGGGGCACTCGCGCGTGTTCACACCAAAGTCCCTCTTCTGCGTCCACCCCCGCTTCCTCGTTACTGGCTTTGAATGACCGCACTGGGAGCCAATGGCACTCGGTGCCCCGGCAAAGCCAGTGAGACCCGGAAGTGAGGGGATGAAAGATTTGCAGACATGCACAGCGCTGGATAGAATGAGGTCTCAGGTAAGTATGAGGGGGCAATGCTGACACCTGAAAACTTTTTACCTTAATGCAAGGAATGCATTAAGGTAAAAAACTTTTAGACTTTACACCACCTTTAAGACACAGAGCTATTCTGGCAGAGTTGAGAATGTTCCCCATCAAATCATAAATTGCCAACTCAAAACTGTGCTTAGATGGTGATTGTCACGTACCTGGTGGACGAGTCTGGCTTATGCAGGGGACAACCTCTCTTGCGACCCTGGTTTGAGAACGCCTGGTAGTGCAGACAGGGAGTTCTGGAGCACGAGGGCTGGACTGAAGAATGGTGGTACAATCTGGGTTTGTAACAGGCTAGCGGTGTGGTACAGGTGGAGCAGGCAGGTGGGTAGTCAGGTACAAGCAAGGTTGGTAAAGTGCGGGCAGCGGAGGTACAAAGGAGCAGGCAAAAGAGTAGTCGTAGACAGGCCGGGGGTCAGGGCAGGCAGAAAGCAACAAAGTCCAAGTAAAGCCAGTAAACGCAGGGTTCGCAGGTTACAGGAACGCTGTAGAATGGACAGCACCGATTGCAGGGTGCTGTCAGCTTAAATGGCCGTTTTGGCGCCATTGCCGGTGCATAAATGCACACAGGCGCGCATACGCATTCCAATGACCCCGGATGGTTCCTTACAGTGATACTATCCACAGAGAAACATAATATAATGAAAAAGCTACAGCTCACTGTGAGATATCTTCCACAGAACAAATTCCAATATTTCAAAAAGAACCATGCTATAAACAGTGATAATTAGCTGTTGCGCTTTGAATGACAATTGCGCAGTCGTGCGACGCTGCACCCAAACAGATTTTTTTATAATTTTGTTCCCACAAATAGAGCTTTCTTTTGGTGGTATTTGATCACCCCTGCGGTTTTTATTTTTTGCGCTACAAATAAAAAAAGACCAAAAATTTTGAAAAAAAAAAAAATTCTATATTTTTGTCACAAAACTTTGTAAATAAGTAAATTTTCTCCATCACTGGTGGGCACTGATGAGGCTACACTGACGGGCCCTGATGTGGCAGTACTGATTGGCACTGATGAGGTGGCACTGATGATGAGGCACTTATATGCAGCAATGATGAGCACTGTTAGGCGGCACTGATAAGCAGCACTGACGGGTACTGATAGGTGGCACTGATGTACAGCACTGACGGGCACTGATATGCAGCACTGACGGACACTGCTAAGCGGCACTGATGGGCACTCATAGACAGCACTAATTGGCACTCATAGGCGGCACTGGGCACTGATAGGTGGCACTGATGTGCACTGATAGGTGGGCACTGGTAGGTGGCAATGGTGGGCACTGATATGTGGCACTGGTATGCATTGATAGGGGCACTGGTAAGCACTGATAGGGGCACTGGTGGGCATATATACTGATAGGGGCTCATTCCCTGGTGGTCTAGGGTGGCATCTGAAGGTGGCACATCCACATTGGGCACTATGTCTCTTACCTGGTGGTCTAGGGGAGTCTCCCTGGTGGTCCAGATCGGCTCCCTGGTGGTCCCTGGTGGGCTCCCTGGTGGTCCTGGGTGGGCAAATCCCTGGTGGTCCCTGGGCAGGCTCCCTGGTGGTCTAGGGTGGCGATCCGAGGGAGGGCTGTGCTGATAAATCATCAGCACAAACCCTCCCTGTCAGGAGAGCAGCCGATCGGCTCTCCACTCCTCAGGTCTGCAGACCTGAGTACAGGAAAGCCGATAAACGGCTTTCCTGTGTTACACTGTGACCAGCCGTGGTCGCTTCGGATGGAAGCACTTTACCGAGATCGCTATTGCGGGGGTCAGACTGACCTCCCACACCACCGATCGCCGCGATGCGTGCCCCCCCCCCGGGCGCGCGGCGGCTTGTTATCCTGAGGACGTCATATGACGTCCAGTCAGGATAACTAAGCCACTTCCCGGCCGTCATTTTGCATACGGCGGTCGGGAAGTGGTTAAAACATATATATCAAACTCGCACATGCTACGAGCGCCCGCACATAGGCATTCCAATGGCCCCGGATGGTTCCTTACATTGCCCCCCCGAAGGGGCAGCCTCCAGATGCCCAAACAGGCTCACATGTCTTCTCCAGAAGGCCCTAATTAACTCTCCGGCATGCAGGTTATCTTCTGGCTCCCAAGAGCTCTCTTCAGGCCCGTAGCCCTTCCATTTCACCAGAAATTGGATGATGCCTCCTCTTCTCCTGCAGTCAAGGATGGTTTCCACCTCAAACTCCTCCTCTCCGTCCACCAAGAACGGTTCTGGTGGGGCTGTACTAAGCCCAGGGAAGAGATCCTTGACTACTGGCTTGAGCAAATTCACATGGAAGACCGGGTGAATGTGAAGTGAAGGAGGTAGATCCAGCTTGTAAGCCACTCTATTAATCTTCCTCCTAATTAAAAAGGGCCCGATGTACCTTGGCCCAAGCTTTTTGGAGGGGCAGGTCAATCTCAGATTTTTTGTGGACAACCAGACCCACTGACCACATTGGAGTTCTAGTTCTCCTCATCTCCCCTTGTGAAAATTTCTCTTGTTAATAGCCTGAGTCTGGGAGAAAGTCTCCTGAAGAAGCTTGTTGTTTTTTTCCAAGAACTGAGTGATTTCCAGAACAGCAGGTACGTACTCTCTGTTAACAGGTCAGGTAGAAAAGTAGGATGGTAGCCGAGGTTCGCCCAGAACGGGGATTGTTTGGTGGCAGAATGAACTGAGTTATTGTAGGCGAACTCGGCTACCAGCAGCAGGGAAACCCAGTCATCCTGGGAGTAAGAGGAGTAGCACCAGAGGTACTGTTCGAGGGTCTGGTTGGTCCTCTCCGTTTGACCGCTAGACTGCGGATGATATGCTGAGGAGAAGACCAGGTCACTTCCCAGAGAGGAGCATAGGGATCTCCAGAAGCGGGATGTAAACTGCACCCCCCTCCCGGTCCAATACTATGTTGAGAGGAATTCCGTGTAGACGAACCACCTCCTTAATGAAAGTTTCTGCAGTTTCAGCTGCCGAGGAGGTGCCCTTCATGGGTATGAAATGGGCCATCTTTGTGAGGCGATCCACCACCACCAGAATAGTGTTGAAGCCTGCAGATGGCGGCAGCTCGACTATAAAGTCCATTGAGATCTGGGACCACGTTCGTTCTGGAATAGGTAGTGGGTTAAGTAGGCCCCATGCCTTGGACTTTTCCATCTTGTTCTTGGCACAGACAGGACAAGCACTCACATAGTCCCTGCAGTCTTCATTTAAGCGAGGCCACCTGAACAAGCGGGAAAGCAGTTCTGCTGTCTTGCGACCACCAAAGTGCCCAGCCAATTTGAGATCATGACAGAGTCTGAGTGTTGTTAGCCGTAGCTCCTGTGGAACGTAAAGTCAGTTATCCAACCACCACAGCCCGTCCTATAATATGAGTCTAGGGTCCGGCAGCACAGTAAGGCCGGCAAGGGATCGCCTGATCCGAGTAAGGTCTTCCTGGGTTAGTAAAACTGTGAGCAGGTAGGATTGTGTCTGAAGGGGAGAGGTTTTCCGAGACATGAAACATTCTGGACAACGCATTCGGCTTCGCATTTTTAGCCCCGGGTCTGTAGGTTATGTGCAACTGGAAACGTGAGAAAATTAGTGCCCACCTTGCCTGCCGAGGTTTGAGTCTCTTGGCAGTCCACAGATACTCAAGGTTTTTATGGTCCGTAAAGACCAAAATAGGATGTGAAGCTCCCTCCTGGAGGTACCGCCACTCTTCCAGAGCCGACTTAATCGGCAGCAGTTCTCTGTCACCGACATCATAGTTCTTCTCTAGTGGTGAAAGTTTCCGGGAGAAGAAAGTGATGGGATGGAGCGAGGCGTTTGGACCTCGTCTCTGTGAGAGGACTTCTCCTACTGCCATCTCTGAGGCATCCACTTCTAAGGTATAGGGCAAGGCAGGATCAGGGTGTTTGAGGACAGGAGCAGAAGTGAACAGCTTTTTGAGACTTGAGAAGGCCTTTTGGGCCTCGGGAGTCCAGCGGAAGCGCGAGTCCTGTTTGGTAAGCTGGGTTATGGGCGTGTTGACTGCCGAGAACCCTTTGATGAATTTCCGGTAAAAGTTTGCAAAGCCGACAAAACGCTGGACTCCCTTCTTGTCAACTGGTGCTGGCCAGTCTAAGATGGCTGAGACCTTCTGCAGGTCCATGGTGATTCCAGAGGTGGAGATATTAAATCCCAGGAAGGAAATGCTGGTGCACTCAAAGGCGCATTTTTCCGCTTTGGCATATAGACCATGCTGTCGGAGGCGGGTAAGGACACTTTTTACGTGGCTGCGGTGCTCTTCCAGTGAGGGGGAAAAAAATAGAATGTCATCCAAATAGACAGCTACAAACTGGTCAAGGTAGTCCTGAAAGACACTGTTCACCAAGTGCTGGAATGTCACGGGGGCGTTGCACAGTCCAAAGGGCATCACGAGATACTCGTAATGACCGCATCGAGTTTGGAATGCTGTCTTCCACTCATCCTCTTCGCGGATGCGAATAAGGTTATACGCCCTGCAGAGGTCCAGCTTTGTGAAGAAAGTTGCTGTTCCAAGCCTCTGAAAAAGCTTGGGGACCAAAGGCAGGGGGTGCCGGTTCTTGATGGTGATCCGATTAAGATCCCAGTAATCAATGCAGGGCCTAAGGGAAGGGTCCTTCTTCTCCAGGAAGAAGATCCCTGCACCTGCTGGTGAGGTAGATGGTCTGATGAACCCTTTTTTCAGGTTTTCATCCAGGTATGCCTTGAGGGCTACCAATTCCACCTCGGACAAAGGAAAAATCCGACCAGCCCCTGGTAGGAGGTCGATTGGACAGTCGTAGGGCCTGTGCGGTGGGAGGACGTCAGACTCCTTTTTACTAAACACGTCCAGGAAATTGTGATAGGGCGCTGGGACGGCCAGACGGGAGTCCTGGTTGTTATCAGTGTCCAGATATAGCACAGACAAGGGGTTTTCCTGGGGCTGCGGCAGGCAGTGGTGGAGACAGTAGGAAGAACTGAAGCATACTTCACCGGTGGCCCAGTTGATGTGAGGGTTGTGAGTCCAGAGCCTTAGGAGGCCTAGGATGACTGGAAATAGTGGGGACGCGATGGCATCCAGTAGCTGAAACTCCAAGTGGCCTCCCTCCGTCTTGGTAAGCACAGGAATGGTTTCCTGAGTGACGTTGCCAGACTTAATGGTTGACCCATCGACAAGCCGGACCATCATGGGATGATTCTTGGGTCGGAGTGGTATCTGATGGGGCGCTGCGAAGGTGGTGTCAACAAAGCAGCTGCACACACCTGAGTCAAGGATAGCCTGTACTGGGATATTCCAGCCGGGAAGCTGCATAAAAATAGGAAGGACAAGATGAGCTTTGTCACTTGGCAAGTCCATCAGTCTCTCAGGGTTAGTGGATGTGCACTTACCGGCCTTGGCGGGGGAGTTCCTCACCAGATGCCCTGGACCTCCACAGTACAGTCACAGGTTTTGTGACATACGTCTTTGACGTTCCACTGGGGTTATCAACGGGCGAAGAAGCCCGATTTGCATGGGCTCCAAGTGGTCTGGTAGAACAGAGGAGGAGGAGGTAGCTGGACTTGGACCAGGATAGGTGGGAACTCAGGACATCATCCAGGTAAGGCCTGCGGGCCCTGTGAATCTCTCAGCTCTGCGTTCCCGCAGACGACGATTTATCTGGATGGCCAGATTGATCAGAGCGTTGAGGGTGTGTGGTACCTTAACGCGGGCCAGCTTGTCCTTGTGCGGCTCTGAGACCCAGCCTGAATTGATAGCAGAGGGCCGCATCATTCCAGGCGGTGTCTGCGCTCCAGCACCGGAACTCAAAAACATATTCTTCCACCGTGCGGCGGCCTTGCTGTAAGGCATGAAGGGCTGCTTCTGCAGTGGCCGCCTGATGGGGATCCTCATGCAGCTGGACCATTGCTTGGAAAAAAACAGTCTAAGCTGGTGGTCCCTGGGGCCTTTTGTTCCAGAAGGCAGTGAGCCCAAGCTTGTGGCTCTTCTAGAAGGGAGATTACCAGTCCCACTTTAGTAGCTTCCAGCGAGAAAGTCCGCGGCTGGAGGGCAAAGTATAGTTCGCAGGAATTATGAAATGTCCAGAAATTCCTGCGGTCCCCTGAGAGCCACACTGGCATGGGCACCTTGGGCTCAGTTGGCAAAGTCACAATGGTGCGTGGGGCAGACTGGCCGGGACTTTGCTGGAGCTGACATGGTGAGCTCCTGAACTCTTCCTTCCAGGCGGGTGTAACCTTCCTGTAAATTCTTCATAGCTTGGGTTAGCACCGTAAGATGTGCACATAAATCATCCATGGGAGAGGTCCTCTGCGCAGACTCAGACATGGCTGTCCATTACTGTCACGTTCCTGGTGAACGAGTCTGGCTTATTCAGGGGACAACCTCTCTTGCGCCCCTGGTTCGAGAACCCCTGTTAGTGCAGACAGGGAGTTCTGGAGCACAAGGGCTGGACTGGATCTCTGGTGGTAGGTGAAGATCCACTGAAGCTCGTGCTTGGCAGAAGAATGGTGGTGCAATCTGGGTCGGTAACAGGCTGGCGGTGTGGTACAGGTGGAGCAGGCAGGTGGGTAGTCAGGTACAAGCAAGGTTGGCAACATGTGGGCAGCGGAGGTACAAAGGAGCAGCCAAAAGAATAGTCGTAGACAGGCCGGGGGTCACGGCAGGCAGAAAGCAACAAGGTCCATGTAAAGCCGGGGTCACAGGTACAGGAAATTCTCTTCAGAGTAAACGCAGATGTTACAGGAATGCTCTAGAACGGACAGCACCGATTGCAGGGTGCTGTCAGATTAAATGACCGTTGTGGCGCCATTGCCGGCGCATACAAGCGCACAGGAACGCGCGCATACGCATTCCAATGGCCCTGGATGGTTCCTTACAGTGATACTATCCACAGAAAAACATAATATAATGAAAAAGCTGCAGCTCACTGTGAGATATCTTCCACAGAACAAATTCCAATATTTCAAAAAGAGCCATGCTATAAACAGTGATAATTAAAACATATATATTAAAATTAATCCAAGTATAAATTGAGTAATACAATGATAATAGAAATATCATACATGAATTTAGCACCTGCGCACAACAAACTCCAAATATAGATGCAACAATAAAGTGCATAAAAAGTTATGAAAAAGTGAAGATATAAAGTTCAAGATTAGAAATGATCCTCTTCAAAAATGGAATTTTGTAAGTAGTGAGCACCCATCACCATTCAAATCTCCCAAATTGTGACACCACCACCTCAGTAAATATGCAGGCTTACCAAATTCAGCGGACCCTCTAAAAAGAGAAATCAAATGGGAATGTGGCCACACACCCTGGCCAGGGTAATTGCAAGGCTCTCCTACAAGATCCACTCGAGGATAAATATTGTATTGCTTATCTCTAATGGCAACCCGATATGACTGTAATTAAACATGAAAGGAGAAGCTCCACATAGTGTAAAACCCTTCTAAACGTTTTATTAAAAATAAAGGTTGCACTTACATCAAGAGGCACCATAAATCTCATATATAAAAATTACTGGCCGGCTAACAGCAAAGAAGCGGCCCGCACTTCCTGGAACACGCAATGACGTCAGCACGTCGCTCCACCCTACGCGTTTCATTATGTGTCATTGTGATGTTCCCCAGCAAGCCCAGAGACAGAGTTCATGTGCTGTGCCAGATGGCTTCAAGATGCAGAGATGGTTAAAGTCAAGTAAAGTTTGCAGGAGATACTAGGACTAGTGGCTGTCTGGTTGCCAATCATGCAATGGTTAGGGCAGGTATTCTGCTGGCACAGAGTCCATATTCATGCAAGGGTTGTGTGTCAAGTGGTAGTGTATCCTTTATACATGCAAGGGTCAGGACAGGTGGCAATCAGTAGTGTTGCCTTTATACAGGCAAGGGTTTGGACAGGTGGAAATTAGTAGTGTATCCCATATACAGGAAAGGGTCAGGGCAGGTGGAAATCAGAAATGTATCCCTTACAAAGGCAAGGATCAGGATGGGTGGCAATCTGTAGCATATCCATTATCCATAAAAAAGGGGGGGAAGGCGGGACTTTATATGATGTATACATTGATGCGATTTCAAACAAGGATGCCAAAAAAATGTAAATATTTATTGTTGAACATTGGCAACAATACCAAGCAATGATGGGTACATAATACATAATAGACATAGTAAACATGTAAACGATGTATAACAGACTTGTTGCACATGAAATAAAAAATAGGTTGATTTCATGTGCAACAAGTCTGTACCCATCATTGCTTGGTATTGTTGCCAATGTTCAACAATAAATATTTACATTTTTTTGGCATCCTTGTTTGAAATCGCATCAATGTATACATCATATAAAGTCCCGCCTTCCCCCCCTTTTTTATGTATACAATAGGGATGGAGACGCATGGTCCACATGGTCTCATATAAAGTCCCAACTCTCTCCTCGTTTTACAGTTCGCAATTTAGGGATGGAGGATACATTTGATGGTCTAGGATCAGGTATTATGACTTAATTTATTGTTTGCATATTGAACAACCTTTTAATTTTGTATCATCCACATTGCCCCATATGGTAATCATTATCAAGACATGGGTCATGCTTGCCTACAGACACATGCATATATAGATACACACTTTTTTACAATTTACTATTGCTACATGATTTGACACTTCCATGCTAGTCAGTCATGCTGTGTGTTGTGTGGGGTTGGTCTGGCTGCTGCCCAATTACTTTGGGAGCTGCGATGCTCACAGGTGTCCCTCCTACGCCCTCTTCATTCACCAGGTGGCTGGTGTGATGGTGTGGGCGGGTCCGTCCTCTGAGCATCGGTGCCACGCATCCACCCCTGTCCTTCAGTTTCCATGTGTTGCTGACGTTCTGGGGCGAGTCTGTCCATCTAGGCTGGCCAATGGGGTTTAACCTGGATGCATAGATGAGCGGCTGGTCTGCTCTGCTCCAGGTGTCTCCCCTTCATGGCAGTCTGTGTGGCGTTGGTGTTGTCGGTTGGTTTAGCACACCAAATTTTCTACGCTGTAAGTCTCACTGGCACTGTTGCAATCTTGATCTTTTTTACCCATTCTGTTGGCGGGGTTTCACCCTTTCATTTTCACATTGGTGTATAATATATTCACTCATTTTGCTGCAATAATTGTGTCCATCTGGCTTCACAGCCGATCCTCACAACTATAACTGATATAGTTGCTGTCTCTTATCCCGATTACCTATCCTTGGTGTATGGGTCTTTTGCTTTTACTCCCTTGGACGAGACCTCTGTCAATTCAATCTTCCCTTTACACTTTCCATTCACTACAGATTGGAGCCTCTGCGTTTCTGTTGTTGGGACAATCTGACACCAATTATCATTTTTCTGTGCTTCTCCATGCCACGAACAACACCTCAGCTCCCGGTTTGGGCGTCCATGTTGGTCCGCCTATCTCAGCCCACTGTCATGTGCATGCTGGTTTGTGTAAGTAGCTCATTATGTATCCAATCTACAGCTATTAACCATCTTGATTATTTATTAGAATTTGGCTTCCCCAGCAGGGTCGCTTTGCTTGTGCCTTAGTGACATGCCCATGTCTTTTTCAGATCCCTTTTATTTCGCATCAGCCCCTGAAGAGTGGCCCTACTGCCACGAAACGTCGTCGGGCATATTCTAGATGCCAATGTGTTTACCCAGGTTACTGTATGTGCTGTCAGCACTCCACCATTTGGAGCTTGGTTTTTTATCAACCTATTTTTTATTTCATGTGCAACAAGTCTGTTATACATCGTTTACATGTTTACTATGTCTATTATGCATTATGTACCCATCATTGCTTGGTATTGTTGCCAATGTTCAACAATAAATATTTACATTTTTTGGTACCCTTGTTTGAAATCGCATCAATGTATACCTCATATAAAGTCCCGCCCCCCCCCCCTTTTTTATGTATACAATAGGGATGGAGACGCATGGTACACATGGTCTCATATAAAGTCCCAAACTCTCTCCTCGTTTTACATATCCATTATCCAGGCAAGGGTCAGGGCAGACCGCTTTCCATAGGGTGATGCATTTCTAGGTAAAGGTCAGGTCAGGCAGCAGAAAGTAAAATAATTAATGTCTGGGGAAGGGCATGTAACCGTATCAAGACAAGGTACAGGAAGCTGAGCGCTATCACCCCCTGTTGCTGCCTCTCACCTTGTCACTTGCTACAAATCTACAATGTTGCAGTTTGATCATTGGAGGAGAGGAGACTAAGGAAATGCTTCATCTTAATCTGCTGCAGGAAAACTCTTTTTATCTTACACAGTTTAGTGTCTCTTCTGCCCAAGCTAAACCAGAATCTATGTCTCCTGGTATTCTGGTGGTACAGCAGTCCAGCTACGTACTCGGAAGAAATTTTCAGCTTTGACCGTGTGAAGAACAATCTATCATATACACACATAAACAGGAAGTTGGTGTTGCGGTAGAATAGATTGCTTTTATAGCAAAGCAGGTCTCACAGGCTGCATCTCCCACAATGATTATAACTGAAGTCAGCTACAGCAGTTTCATGTATCTATTACCCGAATCCTGGCGCCCCGTTCTTTGTGTGATTGTTATTTTATGGCTTGTCTGAGAGTAATCTGAATTCCTGCTCTCTGTGGTGTTACATAGGATGGCCCCAGGCCAATGTCTAATATAATCCCAGGTATTGTAGCTTGTCTGTTGAGACTTCCATCCTGGACACCTGTAGAGCTAATACACAATCCAAAGTCCAATAACCCACACTAATAAGGGGATGCTTGTGTAGAGCTACTACCATAGGAGCTGCTGATTTTAATAGGCTCCTCTCCAAACAGTGCAGAGGCCACCAGTCACATAAGCAACAGGTCCCTCCTCTCCAGCTTCAATAAACAGTCTAGGGGTTGTCTTTTTGTGGTTTATTGCTTGTAGACCATGGGATGGGGAAGGGTTGAGGGTGGAATGAGATACCCAAGGAATGTGCAATTGTAACCAGAGCACTCTTGACTAGGCTAGGCTTCTCTGAACAGCCTTTCTGCCAAAGGGTTAATAAAAAATGGCCAGAACTGAAACCCTGTAAGAGGGTCTCAGAAAGTGCTAATGCTGCCACTTATCCTTCAAAAAACAGCACACAATCACTTGGATTTTGAGCTCAGGTCTTTTCCCACAATCTCTTTCCAGGACAGCTGAACTGCCCCCTCATTTCCTTCAGACATCTCTATGCTTCGGGCCAGCTGCTCAGTTCCTAGCTTCCATCAGACACTTTTCAGTCAATAGGCCCCCCCCAGCCCTGCCACAGCTGGGACCTTGATGAACCACAGACAATTCTAGCAGAATAGCCTCAGGTGGGCAGCAGCACCCCTAAAGCTATGGAACATCTCTGGCAGGGCTACACCAGACCCCAGGCTATTTATGTCCCTCCTAGCCTCCTACTGGGTGTACCTCCCCAGGGGTTGGCTGCAGCACCATATATATTCACACTGCCCATTTGACTCTTCCACCCTCTATGTTCTAGAAAAATCCAGAATGCAGGGGGAAGCAATAAACCTGCAGCCTGTGAAATCTAGAACAGCCAATAGAAATCAATAGCTGCTCCAATGATTACTGTGGAGTAAAAAAGAACTACATTTACCTATCATCCTTGCAAACTATCTAGGAGGGTGCTACACTTGGAACTCCTGAAGAGGGAGCAATGTATGCTCTGAAACATGTTTTATTATTTCAGCTATCTACTGTTATTGCGATCCTCCTCCTTACTTTGCACTTTGTGGGCTCCCAGTACCCAACAGCATTGTTGTTAAGCTTGGTACACCCAACCTTGGGATGTGTTGTTGAAGACCTTTTGGAAGTCGACTCTGGATCCCTGCTTTGTAAGCTTGCCGGCCGGGACACAATGTGGCGTTTTCTTAGCCACTCCCTGAGGTTTACCAAGGTGAGCTGCATAAATTGATTTCAGTTTTCCCAGGTTGTCTTCCAGGATGATGTAGAGCTCCTCCCAATGAGACGGGAAACACGCTATCCCACAGAGAATAAAAAGCGGTCCTCCAGGGCTCTGCTTGGAAGCTTCTTCAGATGGATTTACTTTGTTTTTCGGACCTTGCTTACTGTATATAGCCCTTCAGCAATAACCCCTTTTTACTATTGGGGGGGGGGGGCGTGTCTGGTAGTAGGACCTTCTGTTGGACCCTTTTGACTTTAGTTAAATACGTCGAGTGGAACCATTTGGAGTCCCTCACCGATTCTTTTGCGGTGTAACACAGGGCCGGCCGTTCGAATGTTTCGTCCCTAGGTCTCAGCTGAAGGTTTTCCAGAAGTTGTTGTGTAGGGTTCCAACCCACATGGTTCGAATTGTTGTTACGACAACCCATGACCCTCGGGTGTTTCACGTTTCATTCCTCCTCCTAGCGTTATTGTCATCTATCGACTTTATTATTTTGTACAAAGTC
>BLSH010051143.1:0-10608 GCA_018402905.1 Glandirana rugosa
AAAAAAAATCGCGCTTTTAAGACCGCTGCGCAAATACGGTGTGACATAAAGTTTTGCAATGGCCGCCATTTTATTCTCTAGGGTCTTAGAAAAAAAAAATATATAATGTTCGGGGGTTCTAAGTAATTTTATAGCAAAAAAACATGTTTTTAGCTGATAACCTCCAAACTCCAAAAAGAGGCTCGGTAAATACACTTGAATCAGGGGCGTATGTACAGGGGTCGCAGGGGCGACTTATGGCCCCCCTGTACACCTGGATGGGAAGGGCATCGGCATGCAGCCGCTGAGTGCCCACTTCTCCCCCCCCCTCTCTGCAGGAAGGAAATGGAGGGCATCAGTTGCTCTACATGCCACCCCTGCCGCCTCCCTATCCCTGTCCTGTTGTCCTGGGCCCTTGTGTGCCTCCCCACCTCTCCGCAGTGCTGCCATGGTTTCCCTCTTCCACCACTACTGCGCAGAATACTGTCAGGGTGGAGATGATCAGAGTCAGTGATTAGTGATTTTTTTCTTTTTTCCCATTCATAGCTGAGGCATAGTAAACTGTGTTTACTATGCTTCCGTTTATGAATGAATCGGAAGCTCTATACAGAGCTATTCCTGATTGTTCATTCATTCAGTGCTGCTGAGGCTGCAGAGATAAAGACTGAGGTGTCCTTAAAGGATAAGTTCACCTTTTGTAACATGTTACAACCATATTCAGGGCGTAACATGTTACAAATCCACAGGCCCTCGAACCTTCCCGGCTCCCCAAAGTGACAGGAGCCAGGTGATCTTTTTACTCGGCACTCTGTCATTCTCTGCAAAGAATGTGGACATGCCCAGCCACATCACTTATTCACAGAGTTCTGTGAATAGAAAACTACAAGGTCCGTCAGCTATTGCGGCTGTCGGCTTGTAGTTCTCAATTAACTACCACGGGGCTGTTGAGCACTGTGGTAGTTCACTGATTTGGATGTACGTCCAAACAGCTTAGCCTGCAAGAGCCCTGCATAGCACCCCATGATCTGCTGATTGTGGGTGCAATGCTTTACAGGCTCCCAACACAAAAAATAAATGCAAAAACTTTTACTTGCAAAAAGATGTGCATTTATTTATTTTTCTTAAAAGGTGAACTTATTCTTTAAAGTGATACTAAAGCTTCAGGGTTTTTTTAAATAACAAACAGGATATACTCACATGCTCTGTGCAGAGGTTTTGCACAGAGCAGCCCCGATCATCTTCTTTTCAGGTCCCCCACCGGCACACTGGCTCCTCCCTCTCAAGCAGTGCCCCACAGAAAAGGTGCTCGTCCTGGGGGCGCCACTGAGCGCTCACTTTCGAACTGCTCCTCTATGCGTTCATAGGAGCCATAGAACGGCGGCCCGGCCCCACTTCTCCGCTCTCTACTCATTGGCTCATTGGCTGTGATTGACAGCAATGGGAGCCAATGGGCTCCCGCGGCTGTCTCATCCAATAAGGAGGAAGAGTCCCCATACAGCCAAGGCTATCATAAACATTGCAGGATTGGAGGGGGATCAGGTAAGGATTGGGGGGGTCACTGCACACAGAAGGATTTTCACCTTCATGCAAAGAATGTATGAAGGTAAAAAGCCTTCATCCTTTAGAACCACTTTAATATTCTTTCTCTGTCTCAAAGGTGAAACATCAGAGGTCTGTTTAGATCCCTGGTATCTCACCAAAGCCCTCTAGCGGGGGTACTAAAAAAAAACTTTTTTTTAACATAATAAAAAATAAAATTGTAAAAAAAAAAGTAAAAATGGTAAAATAACTGAAAAAATTAAAATAACAAAACTAAAAAACTACTGACACTAGTGGCGGAACTACCAGGGTCACAAAGGTCGCACCTGTGACCAGTCCCTGGCGTTCCATCACTGTGGGGAGACCCCGACACAGCAGGAAGGGGGCCTGCTGCAGGACCATAATAAAGGGTCCCACGATGGGAGTAAAGGGCCTCAGGATCAGTGGGAAGGTTCCTGGCCGGGAGGTAGGGGCCCTTCATGTATTCTTGCACCAGGACTCTAAAGGTTCTAGTTACACCTCTGACTTTTTGCTGCTCACCAACTTTACACATGAGCAATGTTCAGGCCTATGTGACAGCAGGTGGTAGTCTCCCATATCTGCCTAACCCATGTAAGCATAAAAGGGCCCCTGAAAATCTGCTCCCTGCACAGTCTGCACAAAAGGTATATCCACTCATGCTTGCTGATCAGAAAGGAGTTATGAAAAATGTTCTCTCTCTATTTACAGAAGAAAAAGCAGGTCATCCTGAAACCTGGATTTGCTTAAAAAAAAAAAAAAACCCTAAACCGAAGAGGAAAGTTTATTCTTCAACAAAAGTGGAAATCTCCTTACCACAGTATTCACACTCCAGTTCCCCATAAACCTTCCTGATTTTCTGAAGTAAATCCATATTCAGCTGTCTCTTGTGTAGTCCATTCAAGATGGCCATAAAAGCTCCAGCACCTCCTGAAATACTAGATGCCGGATTGTGCCCAGGAATCTGTTGGTGGGTCTCGTTACTAACACTCTCCCCTGTGCTTTCCCCACAGACACTTTGTTCAAACTGAACATCTTTTGCCAAACTATCCAATTCTCCATCTCTCAAATGAGAGCCATCAGCTGTGACATGACTGACTGCTCCCAAAACATGATCTCCTCTCTGTACATCGCCAAGATTAGCATACAGATGATTATTCTCTTTCTCTGTCAAACAGTGTAAAAGTTCATCGCTTGACACTCCCTTAGAGACGCTGGAAGAATCTGCAAGCTTTTCTATAGTGCAATCTGTGAAATGGTTTGCTTGCTCGCATCCAGAGAAATGCAGCTCGGTTGATTTTTCTGAAGGCAAATCATCACTGTGAGATTTCAAGTTCTGTGGCTGATCTAAATCAGATTCCCGCAAAGGCATTTGTGGATCTAGAGCAGAAGGTGCGTTGAAGTCTTCCTGGGCATTAGTCTCCATGTCTCCCAAGGCCTCCTGCTGGATTTCGCTCCCAGGTTCTAGAAGACAAAAACTCTGAGCGATGGAATCGTGAAGCAACATTTCTTCCGCTATGTCGGGGTGGACTTCTTTGATGTGAGCTTTTAGCCTAACGGTGCTCACAAATTTTTTAAAACAGTTCGAGCAGACGTAGACGAAGGGGTGCCTGCGGATGTGCAGCTCAAGGGATTGGTACTTGGTGGCGCCGTGGTTGCAGAGCTCGCAAGCGAAGGGTCTCTCGTCACCATGGACCAACATGTGGCGGTCACGTTCCAGTTCGTTTTTGAATTTGCGTTCACAAATGTGGCAGTCGTAGAGGAGCTGCCGTTTTCCTTCTCTGGTGAGCAACCTCAGCTCATCGAAGGTCTCTTTTACCTTTTTGTCCAGCAGATTGTGCGTCTCTTTGACGTGTTTGATGAGATTCTTGACATCGGAGTACTTCTTCTTGCAGAATCGGCAGTGCTGTTTGATCTTCTTGTGAACTCGCTCAACGTGGACCTTCAGGTGACCCTTGCTAAGGCAGCTGAACGAACAGTGGTCACAGCTGAACTTTTCCCCCGTGTGCTTCCTCATGTGGACGCTGAGGTTGGCTTTGATGGCGCTGGCGTAGTTGCAGAGCGGGCACTTGTAAGGCTTTTCGTTGGTGTGGATTCGTAGATGGGCTTGCAGAGAGTGCTTGAACTTGAAGACTTTATTGCAGTATTCACAGGTGAAAATTTTAAGTTGGGTTGAGGCCAATCTGAAAGATGAGAAAAATTGAGTTAAGTGGAAATGTAAACTCTACCTTTGAAGGCAAGACCCAACTTTAAAATGTTTCATAGCCATACAAAACTTTTAAGGGCTCATTTACACTTGCTTCAAAATGTGGCATTGGATTTTAAAGCACTCTGAATACCAATCAAAGTGCCTGTCTCCTAATAAAATGGTAAGCTTACAGTCCTGTTTTTACACTTTGTGTTTGCTGTACTTAAAAAATGATACCCCATGTCTCTTTCTTGGTGCTTCAAAGAGTGCCCAAAGCCACCCTAGAAGTCTATGACAACGCTCGTTAACAGCACCTGAAGGTTTTGAGGGGCTTTTATTCAGTTAGCTTTACTTTATTTTGGAGGTACTGCATGTATGAAATGTCCCAGGATGCACTAGGAAACCAACAAGTGAACCAGAAAGACATCATTAGCAGTCACTTTCGGTTCATGTTTATATAATTTGGGAGTGTCTGGTGTAGACATCATATCTGGTGTACAGCATGGAGCAGCAGGAAGTTGAGCAGGATCAGGACTGGAGTGGAGCAACTAGCAGACGGCACACATGGCATGCAACATGGGAATGCTACAGCAGAAGGTGAGTGGGGACTGGAGAAAGGAGATTGAGCAGCAGAGGATCAGCAAAACTGGGGGACCAGAGCCAGGTGTCACACATGGTAAGCAGATTGGGAGCAATATAGCGGGAGGTGAGCTGGGACCAGAGAGAGAGGAGGATCAGCAGAACTGGGGGGGGGGGGGGGATGCTGAGCAGGGGATCTGTTGAATAAGGGTACTAATAAGCTGAGGATCTGCTGAATGAAGGTACTAATAAACCGGGGACTTGCTGAACAGGGGTACTAATGAGTTGTAGATCTGCTGAACAGGGGTACTAATGAGCTGGGGATCTGCTGAGCCCCTTTAAAACAAATAGGCATGTAACACACACAGAGCATTTGCAAATCTTAAAGCATCAGCGAAGCATTACAGAAGCATCTAAAACACATAAAAAAAGCATGTTGAAGCGGTAGACGCTTAAATATGTGTTAAAATTAAAGCAAGTGTAAATGAGCATGAGGATAAGGGTTCGAGGATACAAATCTTAAGTTGGTTTCTGATATGATTTTGTGTGATAGACAACATTATATATGCTATGTCAGAAATCTCCAAATCTGCAACAAATCTTCATAATGCAATGCTTCAACAACTTTATATAGACCCTATCGCCAAACCATTCATTCCCACAACAATGTTCTCATAAGATAACGTGTACATTTACTGTATTTTATGAAGGTTATTTACTTAAAAAAAACAAAAAAAATATAATAGGGGAATAAAATATAGCTTTACATGGTTTTACAGCAGGTAGAAGCTGGCAATAGTAAATAACCCCCCCTCCAATGTAGCCAATACGACTTTCGTGGTACCACTATAGTCAATTTAAGTATAAGATATATCCAAAGTATATGCTCCATTTATCTGAAAATATAAATGGATATGATGTAAATTTGCCATTAAAGGTCATACCAACGTTTTTTTTCCCATTTAAAAATAACAAACATGTTACACGTACCTGCTCTGTGTAATGGTTTTGCACAGAGCAGCCCCAATCCCCCTCTTTTCAGGACCCTTGACGGCACTCCTGGCCCCTCCCTCCTGTCGAATACCCCCACAGCAAGCTGCTTGCCATGGGGGCACCAGAGCCGAGCCACAGCTCCATGTGTCCATTCAGACATGGAGCCATGGTTCGGCCCTGCCTCCTCTCTCTGCTCATTGGCTCACTGACTTTGACAGCAGCAAGAGCAAAGGGCACCGCGCTGCTGTCTCAGACAATGAGGAAGGAGAGTCCCGGGCAGCCCTGACTCTCTTGCAACATCGCTGGATCCAGATGGGCTCAGGTAAGTAATTAGGGGGTGCTGGGGAGGCTGCTGCACACAGAAGGTTTTTTATCTTCATGCATAGAATGTATTAAGATAAAAAACCTTCTGCCTTTACAACCACTTTAACAATATACAAATTAAAATAATGTATCCATCACTACAAGCAGTGGAGAATATTTGTTATTCCTGAAGAAGAAGGCGTTGCCCTATGACACTCGTAAAATGTGGAAATTCAGGATTGTGGAAATTCCATCCACTATGTCTGTGATTGTAAACCAATATTTGAAACCATTTTGTGCGGCCACCATTATTTTCCAGCACTGCCTTAACCCTCTTAGACATGGAGTTCACCAGAGCTTCACAGGTTGCCACTGGAGTCCTCTTCCACTCCCCCATGACGACAACACAGAGCTGGGGGATGTTAGAGACCTTATGCAGCTCCACCTTCCATTTGAGGATGCCCCACAGATGCTCAATAGGGTTGAGGTCTGGAGACCTGCTTGGCCAGTCCATCACCTTTACCCTCAGCTTCTTTAGCAAGGCAGTATAAGATAAACACGCTTAGCTCCTAATGGATATATGTGGAAAAGATGCCCACATCCCTAATATTAGTCCTGATCGATAAACCCTCTTGGTTGGGACTTTAAATGGCATCAATTCCACAAAGAAGAAAGAAATTGGATTTGTATTAAAAAATCTCATGTTTTATTTAACAATAATTAAAAGAAGGGAGGGGTGGTTTTTGCACACCCAAAAATATAAATAGAGTAGTACATTTATGATATCATATTCAACGTATATGTTACAAAACCAAACCACTTAGACATAGCACACTCCTATAAAGTAAACAGGGAGTGCTACCCAACGTGTTTTAAGGTTATGCGTTGTTCCTCTACATCAGGGGAAGCGGAAGTAGCAAAATTGATGTCGTGGTTATCAGCCGTTGTACAAATGTTGATAGTAAAAGAACTTTCGTAATTAAAGAACAGGAGATTGCTGCTGCCGCGGCCTGCTCCAGACCATACTGGCCAAGAAAGGAGACATCCGCCGGTCCAATGTCTCCACCTTGGGAGGGAAGGGGAGGAGGCCCAGGGAAGGCCCGGCTCCGGACACTGAGTCCGGGCACCGCCCAGATAGTATAAATCGGTGACTGGGTCTGATGACGGGGCGGGCGGGCCGCTTACACTGCTTCGCTCCGAATGGTGGCACGCCTATAAGAGCTGACACAGCTGAGCGGTGAGGCCGCCGGCTGATCAGCAGGAGAGACGCATGGAGGTACACACAAGAGGTGAGTGCCGTTTATACCCTATAAAGCTTTGCCCTATGTAGTGCTATATTCTCTACCCTACTGCCAGCACACTGCTTTTGACAAGCTCTCATACATCTTCCTTTACCTAGGACCCTTGGATATATGCACTCTAGTGGCACTATTATTGCCTTTTGGAGAGCCCTTCTATACACATACACAGTAAAAAAAAATATATATAATCTTGATTGATCATTCAAAATTAGGTAACAAATAGTCCAATATACAGCGCTTGATGAACAGATGATTGTCAAAGTAAAAGTAATGACAAAGAGGAGATCCCAGCAACACTTCAGTGTGAAATGGAAACACACCACACCACGTGAGCAGCTAATCTCCTTACCAGATCCACATTACCTATCAGACTCCCCCTGACTGAGGTGTTACTGGTGGAGAGAATCCGATTTGTATATACTGGAGGATGTTTATACCTGGATCTATCAAAGGAGCTAGAGTTTTATCATATGCGCTATCCTAATGTGGATCTGGTAAGGAGATTAGCTGCTCACGTGGTGTGGTGTGTTTCCATTTCACACTGAAGGGTTGCTGGGATCTCCACTCTGTCATTACTTTTACTTTGACAATCATCTGTTCATATTGGACTATTTACTACTGTATTTATGTTTTTGGGTGTGCAAAAACCACCCCTCCCTTCTTTTAATTATTGTTTAATAAAACATGAGATTTTTTATACAAATCCAATTTCTTTCTTCTTTGTGGAATTGATGCCCTTTAAAGTCCCAACCAAGAGGGTTTATCTATCAGGACTTTAGCAAGGCAGTGGTCATCTTGGAGGTTTGTTTGGGGTTGTTATGTTGGAATACTGCCCTGCGGTCCAGTCTCTGAAGTGAGGGGATCATGCTCTGCTTCAGTATGTTACAGTACATGTTGGCATTCATGATTCCCTCAATGAAGTGTAGCTCCCCAGTGCCAGCAGCACTCATGCAGCCCCAGACCATGACACTCCCACCACCATGCTTGACTGTAGGCAAGACACACTTGTCTTTGTACTCCTCACCTGGTTGCTGCCACACACGCTTGACCCCATCTGAACCACATAAGTTTATCTTGGTCTCATCAGACCACAGGAAATGGTTCCAGTAATCCATGTCCTTAGTCTGCTTGTCTTCAGCAAACTGTGGGCTTTCTTGTGCATCATCTTTAGAAGAAGCTTCCTTCTGGAATGACAGCCATGCAGACCAATTTGATGCAGTGTGTGGCATATGGTCTGAGCACTTACAGGCTGAGCCCCCACCCCTTCAACCTCGTTAGCAATGCTGGCAGCACTCATACATAATTTCCCAAAGACAACCCCTGGATATGATGCCGAGCACGTGCACTCAACTTCTTTGGACAATCATGGCAAGGCCTGTTCTGAGTGGAACCTGTCCTGTTAAACCGATGTATGGTCTTGGTCACTGTGCTGTAGCTCAGTTTCAGGCTCTTGGCGATCTTCTTCTAGCCTAGGCCATCTTTATGTAGAGCAACACTTCTTTTTTGCAGATCCTCAGAGTTCTTTGCCATGAGGTACCATAATGAACTTCCAGTGACCAGTATGAGAGAGTGAGAGCAATAACACCAAATTTAACACACCTGCTCCCCCATTCACACCTTGTAACACTAACGAGTCACATGACACCGGGGAGGGAAAATGGCTAACTGGCCACAATTTGTTGTCACATGAAAAGATAGAATAAAATATTTACAAAAATGTGAGGGATGTACTCACTTTTGTGAGATACTGTATATATATATATATATATACACACATATCTGAAACAAATGTGGTGAACAGCACGGCGATAGTTTCAAAGAGCACTGCAATCAGAACATCCTGCTGGTCATATATAGAAAAGTCCACAGGATTGCTGCACAAACATTTATTAAAATAAAAAGGACATACAAAAAATCAAGAGCATTCCATTGTTACAGTTTTGGGCTTGTGTGGATAACACCCTTCCTCAGACAGGAACACACCATAATACAATGCGTTACATTCTCGTGTATATATATATATATATATATATAGGTGGTCCCCAGGTTACAAACAAGATCGGGACTGTAGGTTTGTTCTTAAGTTGATTTGTTTGTAAGTCGGGATCAGGTGCATTTTTTAAGTTAAAACCAAACAAAGCTGCGCTTGTGAAAGGACATAAAACAAAGGTGAAAAAATAAGTGTAAAAGGTATCCGTGGGATATACAGAAATTGTAGTGATGAGATGAAACAACTTATATACTCCCAATCATATATAAAATACAAGTGACGGTGACTAAACCAAAATCCAAATGTGAAAGGCGAAAAGAAATGTCCTTAATTAAATCCTCCAAAGAAGTGAGTCAGCATGCATCACAAAAGTCCAACAGTGAACGAGACCTCCACCACGGATAGTTGTGCCCTTACCGGATCACTTGAACCTCTTGTTATAGGAGGTCAGACACACATGTGTGGATTAGGCCTCCACAGGGCCACTTCGATCCTTAATTCACGGGACACCCAATTTACTCAGTTGGATCCTCTCCTGTCCTGGGTGGGGGGTATTGGAAGCTGCTTCCAAGGATAGGTAATCAATGAAGATGTTGCACGGCGCAAATCCAACCAATTCCACTCCAGGGAAGTCACAACAACCAAAAGAGAAATGGGCCAAATAGTGTGATATCGTTTAAAAAACCAATTTATTAAAAAATATATAATGAACTCACATGTATCCGGATAAATAACAGCTGAATAGAACATAAAAGCAGTCCGCCCGATCGATTTCGTCTCTACAGGACGTCTTCCGGGGCACGGAGGCTGTCTCCTCTCACCGCTTTACATATACTTCACAAAGTCTGATTGGACCAATCACATCTTCCATTGGGGGGGTAAGTCCCTCCCAGCCTATTCATCATGTAAATCTTAACATCCAGCTGAGCTGGCGTACTGACCTTGTCTCAGGGAGTCTATAGGCACAAGGGGTGCAAACGTCTCTCGCACCAATCCACAGGAACATACTCCCGCCGTATGCCGCGCGGACCGGAAGTGTGCGTTCCAGATAGGAGCGCTCAACTTCCGCTTCCTGTGCCGCGCTGGCCGGATGTTGACAAATTGCGATGGGAGCGCTCAGCTTCCGCTTCCTGTGTCGCGCTGGCCGGATGTTGACAAATTGCGATAGGAGCGCTCAGCTTCCGCTTCCTGTGTCGCACTGGTCGGATGTTGACAAATTGCGTTCCAAGACGAAAATATTGATAAAGGAACGCAATTTGCTTTATTGAAAAAAACGTTTTGATTTTTGTAATATGGGGATAACAATGAATGGCAAAAGTGTAAAGCAAAAATTATGCACAAGAAGGACCAAAAAATGAAGATGAATAAACGAAAACGAAAACCGAATAGGCTAAATTTCCACCCTCCATTCAAAGAGAACGGAGGTCTTCTAGGCCATATAGAAAACTGGAAAACCATAAGAGAAAAGGGGAGGTGATCCTAGCAAAATCAAAAGTATAACCTAGAGAGGTGTTAAATATTCCTCTTGGTCAAAGGCATGTGTCCGCTAGAAAAACATATGGCCAAAGGCAATATATACTGACCAAAATTAAAAAAGTAAAAAATATACAATATATATATAAAAAAAAAAGAATTATCCTGGGAAAAAAATATTTAAAAAATATATGTGTAACTGGAAAATCTGCAATAGATCAGACAGGGGGGGGGGGGGGGGGGTT
>BLSH010051143.1:18566-34992 GCA_018402905.1 Glandirana rugosa
AAAAAAAAAAAAAACTTTTGTGGATGCATCGGCCTGAAAAATAAAACCACGTTCTTTACGTGACGAGTGTGGTTGTCGACCTTCGAGAGGGAAATCTTGATCCTCTACTAAAAACTTGTTACACAGTGATTGCCGAGGGACAGATTATTGTTCAAAAATCATTGCCTACTCCTATAGGGCCAGGTTCCAGCTGTTGCTGTAAGTGACACATTATTTATTGTTCAAAAATCATCCCCTAGTTCTAAACGGAGAGCTTCCAGCTGTTGCTGTGACACATTATTGTTCAAAAATCATCTCCTAGTTCTAAAGGGAGAGGTTCTAGCTGTTGCCGTTAGTGACACATTGTTCAAAAATCATCTCCTAGTTCTAAAGGGAGAGCTTCCAGCTGTTGGTGTGAGCAGTGCATTTCTTGCACCAAAATAAAAAGTCCGGCTACGTAGGTGTTTTCAAAAAAAAAAAAAAAGGTATTAATTGGTATTAATAAATACTTACATAGGGCTACATAGTACATTTGCGGGCACAATGAGGAGAGCAAATAAGGTCATGGTGCTGCTGGTGATGCTGGTGTTGGTGAACCTCCTGTAGGAAGGAGAGGATGTGGTCCAGGTGTGCCAGCTACACGCACAAGGAAAACACCTTCTTCAGGTAGCCAACAGAACCTTCACCGGTATATGGTAGGCCCGAATGCCCCTCAACGATTGGTGAGGCCAGAACAAGTACAGGCGATAGTAGATTGGGTGGCTGACAATGCCTCCAGTTCCTTCACATTGTCCCCCTCCCGGTCCCTTGATGAAAGTTCAGAGTTGGCACCTGAACCCCATGGTTATCTGTCTTTCACCTTAGCCCCTTGTAATTAGCCAAGCAGTCTGAGCCCCAAGTCCTGCAAGAGACTCTTATGCTTTTTGATGACTCTCCTAGTGTGCTTTCCGTGGGCCATCCACATAGCGCTGCCCCAGAAGTGGAAGAAATTGAGTGCACCGATACCCAACCACTTCTGTTGCAGGATGAGGACATGGAAACACCAGCGCAGCACATCTCTGATGATGACGAAACACAGGTGCCAACTGCTGCATCTTGCCTCAGTGTGCAGACTGACAAGGAGGGCAGTGGTAAAGGGGGGGTGGAAGATGATGTGGAGGATGATGAGGTTCTAGACCCCACATGGAATGAGGGTCATGCGAGTGATGTGTGCAGTTTGGAGGAAGAGGTGGTGGTCGCACAGAGGCACCAGCACAGCAAAAGAGGAAGCAGGTTGCAAAAGCGGAGCGAGCGTCCCCTAGACAGTAGGCCTGCTACTACCCACCGCACCAAGGAACCTAGCACACCAAAGACAGCTCAAAGGCGTTCCCCCACGTGGCAGGTCTTCAGACAATGTGCTGACGACAAGACACGAGTGGTTTGCAAGCTGTGCAATAAATGTTCTCAACCTGAGCACAACCCCCATGACCAGGCATATAAATTCAAGGCACAAGCTGCATTGGAATAATTACCTCAAAATCCAAGAAAGGTCTCTGCCTCCTCCTGCTTCCTCTTCTGCTGCTGCCTCGGCCTCTTCCTCCACCTCTACAGTGACAGTGTCACCTGCCACCCAGCAAACAGACGATATGACAGCAACGCCACCATGTCCGCCACCGTTCCCAAGCATTTCCACATGGTCCCATGGAAGCTTACAGCTGTCCATCTCCCAAACACTGGAGAGAAAAAGGAAGTACCCCCCTACCCACCAGCGATCCCTGGCCCTGAATGCCAGCATTTCAAAATTCCTGGCCTTTGAAATGCTGTCATTCCGTCTGGTGGACACGGACAGTTTCAAAAACCTGATGGCGGTGGCTGTCCCACAGTACGTGGTTCCTAGCCGCCACTACTTTTGCAGGCTAACCATCCCTTCCCTGCACAAACAAGTCAGGGACAAGATCAAGGGTGCACTGTGCAACTCCATCTGTGGCAAGGTCCACATAACCACTGATACATGGACCAGTAAGCACGGGCAGGGACGCTATATCTCCCTAACTGCACACTGGGCAAATGTAGTGGCGGGTGGGCCTGAGCCGGCTAGCCATTTGGCGCATGTCCTTCCACCACAGAGGATTGCAGGGCATTTCTCTTTGCCTCCTGTTGCCTCCTCCTCCTACTGCGCTTCCTGCTCCTCAACCACCTAATCATCCGCTCAGCGTAACACCTTCACCACCAACATCAGCACATCCAGGAGGAAACGACAGCAGGCTGTTTTAAAACGGATATGTTTGGGGGATAAACCCCACACTGCGCAGGAGCTGTAGACGGGCATTGAACAACAGATCAATGAGTGGTTGTTGCCACTGAGTCTCAAGTCCAGCCTGGTGGTGTGCGACAATGGGCGAAATCTCTGGGCAGAGCCGGTTTGACGCACATCCCTTGCCTGGCGCATGTGCTGAATTTGGTGGTACCGAATTTTCTAAAAAACTACCCGGATATGTCAGAGCTGCTGCATAAAGTGTGGGCCATCTGTGCGCACTTTTGGCGTTCTCACCCTGCTGCTGCTCGCCTGTCTGCGCTACAGAACTTCGGCCTTCCTGCTCACCGCCTCATATGCGACGTGCCCACAAGGTGGAACTCCACCTTGCACATGCTGGAGAGACTGTGCGAGCAGCAGCAGGCAATAGTGGAGTTTCAGCTGCAGCACGCATGGGTCAGTCGCTCTGCGGAACAGCAACACTTCACCACCAACGAGTGGGCCTCCATGCGAGACCTGTGTAGCGTATTGCGGTGTTTTGAGTACTCCACCAACATGGCCAGTGCCGATGACGCTGTTCTCAGCGTTACTATACCACTTCTATGTCTCCTTGAAAAAACACTTCGGGCCACGATGGAAGAGGATGTGGCACAGGAGGATGAGGAGGAGGAAGAGGGGTCATATCCATGGTTATCAGGCCAGTCATTCGCAAGCGGCTCGGAGGGTGGGTTCCTGCACCAGCATAGGCCAGGTCAAAAATATTCAAGCCAGGGCACAGTTCTGGAGGATGAGGAAGAGGAGGAGGAGGAGGAATCGCAGCAGGGTGGCACCCAACGCAGCTCGTGGGCATCACTGGAGCGTGGCTGGGGGGATACAGAGGACACAAATGATATACCTCCCACAGGACAGCTTGTCTTTGCCTCTGGGCAGCCTGGCACACACGGCCGACTACATGCTGCAGTGCCTGCGCAACAACAGCCGAGTTGCCCACATTGTAACTTCTTCTGATTACTGGGTGGCCACCCTGCTGGATCCCCGTTACAAGGACAACGTGCCGTCCTTAATTCCCTCACTGGAGCGTGAGAGGAAGATGCGCGACTACAAGCGCACACTGGTAGAGTCGATGCTGAGGGTATTCCCAAATGACACCGGGGGCTCAGTGGAAGCACAAGGCGAAGGCAGAGAAAGAGGAGGAGGAAGAGGCCACCAACGCAGCTGTGCCACCGCCAGCACCTCAGAAGGCAGGGTTACCATGGCAGAAATGTGGCAAAGCTTTGTCAGCAGCCCGCCACAACAAACAGCACCACCAGCCAATAGACAACGTCTTAGCAGGAGGCAGCATTTCAGCAACATGGTGCAAGAGTATGTGTGCACACGCCTACGCGTACTGACTGATGGGTCTGCCCCATTCAACTTCTGGGTCTCCAAATTGGCCACATGGCCTGAGCTTGCCCTTTATGCCTTGGAGGTGCTGGCCTGCCCTGCAGACAAGCGCAGCCACCTGTCCACAGCCAACGTGGACAAGCTAACCTTTATTAAAATGAACCAGGCATGGATCCCACAAGACTTGTCTGTACCTTGTGCAGAATAAACATTTAGACCGGACTCACACAGCCATTCGTATACTTGTTTTTTTGAATAGTCCTAAATATTTTGGGGGCTACCCCAATTATAAACAAACAAAAAACAAACAGTGTTGGCTACCCTCCTCCTACTCCTCCACCACCGCCACTTCCACCTACACTGCCACGGTCACGGCCTAGTCAACCTCTAGGCTCCTACTCCACATCCACCCCCCCTTCCCATTTTTTTTTTTATTTGATTTTAATTTATTTTCCCTATCCCCATTTTTTGTAGGGCACTTGCCCTACTCTTACCCCCATTTTACTTCCTTTTGCAGCCCTCTAGCACTTGCCAGGACTTTGTTACAGCCATTTTTGTGCCTAAGAGTTCGGGTCCCCATTGACTTCAATGGGGTTCGGGGTCCGGATAAAGTTCGGGCAACGTTCGGGTTCCGAACCCGGACTTTTTCCCAAAGTTTGTTCGGACCCTCCGAACCCGAACGTCCAGGTGTTTGCTCAACTCTATTGAAAACTCATTTATTTACAACAACAAATTTTTTCAAGACCACTGTCACGGGTGGAATAGATTTATAGACTACATGTTTGCAGTGTGGATGGGCAATATTGATGCCCTATGGTTGTTTAATGAACATCTAAGTTATTTAATACCAGGTCTTAAATTCAACATGGAATTCAGTGGGGATAAACTTTCCTTTCTGGATACTATGTTGAGCATTGATGGACAAAGGATTGCGAGCGATCTGTATATCAAATCTACAGACCGTAATCAATTATTACACTTTAATACTTTTCACCCTGCAGGAGTCTTCAAGTCCATACCAAAAAGTCAATTGGCTAGAGTAGCTAGGATAGTGAGTAACCAACCATTGTGTCAGAAGCGTCTTGATGAAATGGAAGGGAGACTCAGACAGAGAGGTTATCC
The DNA here is from genome assembly GCA_018402905.1 of Glandirana rugosa. Lineage (NCBI taxonomy): Eukaryota > Metazoa > Chordata > Amphibia > Anura > Ranidae > Glandirana > Glandirana rugosa. The sequence continues at coordinate 23,284 of BLSH010051143.1, forward strand.
TTTAGAGTCCATTCAACAAGAAAGGAAGGAGCTGACTACAGCTCAGAGGAAGACATTCAAACAGAGGAGGATTCCCTTTGTGTCACAGTTCCATCCCTTCTCCTTCCATGTATACAGTACAATTAAGAAACATTGGCATATACTGAAGGAGAATTACCCAAATATTGCTGGAATTTCACATCCCCCTCTTCTTATAGGCGGGGTAAAACCCTACGTGACAGATTAGTGAGGTCCAACTTATACCATCCCCCTACTACCCCTGAAACCTTTCTGGGCCACATAATAATGGCTCGTATCCATGTTTAAATTGTATCCAGTGCAATTCCATGTCCAAAGGGAAAGTTTTGTTTCACCTTCATTGAGGACATAGGATAGACATCAGAGGACATTGTACATGTCAATCTTCATTTGTGATATATATAATCAACTGCCCGTGTGGGCTCCTCTATGTTTGTGAGACCACACAAAAAGTAAAGGACCGAATTGCACGTCACAAATACTCTATAAGAGACATATTGATGCAATTACCATTGCCCAGACATTTTCTTGATAAAGGACAGATCATCTCCCAATTGAAGTTTATGGAGATTGATGGGGTTAATCGCAATAGAAGAGGGGGTGATCGTGAAATGTTATTAAGGAAAAAAAGAGGATCAATGGATACATTATTTAACCACTTGCCGACCGCCAACCGCAGGTTGACGGCGACAAGGTGGTTCGATATCGCAAACCGCCATCATATGACGGCGGCTGCGAGATCGTGCACTGTGAGCGTGCACTCGCCGCCGGTGGAGCGCTCACGCGTTCACTGTGTCCGGGGGGGGGCAGGGAGCGGATGCGGCGGACTCCATCTCCGCCGGTTACCCGCGATGCCCCCCCTGGAGTGAAAGTACGGAGGTCCGTGCATGTAAACACGGATCTCCATTCTGTGAAATGGGGAAGGGCGGTGATCACAGCCTTCCTCTATATGGAAGCTGTGATCACTCCCCTTCCCCTGCTAGGGCAGCCCACACACAGTTAGAACACGCCCAGGGAACACAGTTAACCCTTACAGCGCCCCCCCAGGTTAACCCCTTCACTGCCAATGGCATTTACACAGTAATCAGTGCATTTTTATAGCACTGATCGCTGTATAAATGCCAATGGTCCCAAAAAAGTGTCAAAATGGTCCCACATGTCCGCCGCAATATCGCAGTACCAATAAAAATCGTAGATCGCCGCCATTACTAGTAAAAAATACAATAAAAATAAAAACCCCAAAAATGAATTCTCATCATCCGTAAACGCAGCAACTTTTGCGCAAATCAATCAATAAATGCTGATTGCGATTTTTTTTATCACAAATATGAGGAAGAATATAAAATCGGCCAAAACCGTTGAAAAAAATGTTTTTTTATTATTTTTTTTTGGATTTGGATTTTAGCAAAAAGTAAGAAATGTGGGTTTTTTTGCAAAATTGTTTCTCTTCTTTTGTTTATAGGGGCGATCAGAAATGACGCAGCGGTGATCAAATACCACCAAAAGAAAGCTCTATTTGTGGGACAAAAGGACGCAAATTTTGTTTGGGTACAACGCCGCACGACCGTGCAATTGTCAGTTAAAGTGACGCAGCGCCGAATCGCAAAAAGTGCTCTGGTCCTAAAGTGTGAAATCCTTCCGGGGCTGACGTGGTTAAATACATTACATTCCAAAGGTTTGAACTCCAATATGGACCTATACCTCCTTGTATGAGATATTCTCCTTTTATATTTTAGATATGAATTTTTATATTTAAGATTTATATATTTCTATATTCTCCTATACATTTTACATTTTTATACACAGATTTTAATCATGAAATTGTATGATTATTTGGGTATATTAAGTTAGTGGATATATGCAGAGTATGAGTCAGTACAATCATTTATTGTCTTTCATATCTGGGTCTCTATTGGGACTTCAGAATATTGGTGATGGTGATTATATCACACTAGCAGCCATTTCTCTGTCATTATAATAATGAAGATTAAACACAGATGTTACCTTGATTAATAAAATAAATGATCTAATAAATTCCAAGTGTTCATGTGATATATATATATACACACAGAATCTCACAAAAGTGAGTACACCCCTCACATTTTTGTAAATATTTTATTCTATCTTTTCATGTGACAACACTGAAGAAATGACACTTTGCTACTATGTAAAGTAGTGAGTGTACAGCTTGTATAACAGTGTAAATTTGCTGTCCCCTCAAAATAACTCAACACACAGCCATTAATGTCTAAACCGCTGGCAACAACAGTGAGTACACCCCTAAGTGAAAATGCCCAAATTGGGCCCAATTAGCCATTTTCCCTCCCCTGGGTGTCATGTGGCTTGCTAGTGTTACAAGATATCAGGTGCGAATGGGGAGCAGGTGTGTTAAATTTGGTGTTATCGCTCTCACTATCTCATACTGGTCACTGGAAGTTCAACATGGCACCTCATGGCAAAGAACTCTCTAAGGATCTGAAAAAAAGGATTGTTGCTCTACATAAAGATGGCCTAGGCTATAAGAAGACTGCCAGGACCCTGAAACTGAGCTGCAGCACAGTGGCCAAGACCATACAGCGGTTTAACAGGACAGGTTACACTCAGAACAGGCCTCACCATGGTCGACCAAAGAGGTTGAGTGCTCGTGCTCAGGTTGTCTTTGGGAAATAGATGTATGAGTGCTGCCAGCATTGCTGCAGAGGTTAAAGGGGTGGAGAGTCAGCCTGTCAGTGCTCAGACCATACACCACACACTGCATCAAATTGGTCTGCATGGCTGTCGTCTCAGAAGGAAGCCTCTTCTAAAGATGATGCACAAGAAAGCCCACAAACAGTTTGTTGAAGACAAGCAGACTAAGGACATGGATTACTGGAACCATGTCCTGTGGTCTGATGAGACCAATATAATTGTATTGGTTAAGATGGTGTAAAGCATGTGTGGTGGCAACCAGGTGAGGAGTACAAAGACAAGTGTGTCTTGCCCACAGTCAAGCATGGTGGTGGGAGTGTCATGGTCTGGGGCTGCATGAGTGCTGCCAGGACTGGGGAGCTACAGTTCATTGAGGGAACCATGAATGCCAACATGTACTGTGACATACTGAAGCAGAGCATTATCCCCCTTCGGAGACTGGTCCGCAGGGCAGTATTCCAACATAATAACGACCCCAAACACACCTCCAAGACAACCCCTACCTTGCTAAAGAAGCTGAGGGTAAAGGTGATGGACTAGCAAAGCATTTCTCCAGACCTAAACGCTATTGAACATCTGTGTGGGGCATCCTCAAATGGAAGGTGGAGGAGCGCAAGGTCTCTAACATCCACCAGCTCAGCTGATGTCATAATGGAGGAGAGGAAGAGGACTCCAGTGGCAACCTGTGAAGCTCTGGTGAACTCCATGCCCAAGAGGGTTAAGGCAGTGCTGGAAAATAATGGTGGCCACACAAAATATTGATACTTTGGGCCCAATTTTGACATTTTCACTTAGGGTTGTACTCACTTTTGTTGCCAGCGGTTTAGTAATGGCTGTGTGTTGAATTATTTAGAGGGGACAGCAAATTTCCACTGTTATACAATACAAGCTGTACACTCACAACTTTACATTGTAGCAAAGTGTAATTTCTTCAGTGTTGTCACATGAAAAGATAAAATAAAATATTTACAAAAATGTGAGGGGTGTACTTACTTTTGTGAGATACTGATTGATATATATTTATACACATATGCGTTTGAGCTTCGGGGTGCACACCCTAATGCAATAGGATGCACACATCTATAGAATGGGTTGTGAGTGTTACTTAAAGGGATTGTAAAGGTAGAAGTTTTTTTTATCCTAATGCATTCTATGCATTAAGATTAAAAAAATCCCAGTGTGAAGCAGCTCTGGCCCCCCCCCCCCCTATACTTACCTGAGTCCGTCTTTATCCAGCGATGTTGCAGGAGTGTCTAAGCTGCCCGGGACTCCCCTCCTCATTGGCTGAGACAGCAGCGTGGTACAACTGACTCCCGGGGCTGGCAATCAAAATCATTCAGCCAATCAGGAGAGAGAAGGGTGGGGCTGGGTCGTGGCTCCATGTCTGAATGGACACAGGGAGCTGCGACTTGGCTTGGGTGCCCCCATAGCAAGCTGCTTGCTGTGGGGGCACTCAACAGGAGAGTGGGACCAGGAACACCAAAGAGGGACCTGAGAAGAGGAGGATCTGCTCTGTGCAAAACCAAATTCATAAAGCAGATAGGTATAACATGTTTGATATTTAAAAAAAAAAAAAAAGAGACTTTACAATCGCTTTAAAAGCAGCAGAGCAAAATAAGGTCTCCCACTCTACCAGACAGGGCTGTGTAAATCTCCGTATAGACAGAAATAAAAATCCTCTGCTGGGGAAAGCAGCATCCTTTATATGATCGTGTGCATTCAGCCGTTTGCCTAGAGTTCAGCTTTATCTTGCATCCAGTCCAGCTGATGACACTTGGCAGCTGCCAGCAAGGACGGGAAAATGCTGTGCCAAAAGACTGAAAGGCTAATTTAAAAAGCACTTTGCAAAATTGCATAACCCATAACAGCTGATCAGGTATTAGCTTTTATTAACCCAACTTGCAGCAGACTATTAAAGCTAATGCTATCTGCACTGCGTTATTAAATTAACTGCAGCCGCCTTGGAAAAGCGATGACGGAACATTAATTCTTTATAGGAATATACCTGGGAGATCCTCCTGCTTCTGCCTAATGAAGTTTACCCATTTCACACGGCAAATACATTTTCCTTTTTTTTTTGTGTTCATTTTTTTTCCACCTTCCTCCATTACTTGCTGAACTTCCTAATTGTAAATCTAAAAAGTTCTGTGTGCCGAGGGAGCACCTCTGATTGCTGAACTATGAGCGAGGCTGTAATCTACATCTAAGTGAAATTAAAGTCGCTGAATTTAAGCCCCTCTGGAGAGCGTGCGCTCAAATCTGGTGCGAAATACAAGCTGCTCTGTGCCAGCGACCGTGATTACTTCACATCAATTCAACACCTGACAATTCCGCTACCAGTCAGACAGAATTTAAGGTGTTTCATCGGTTTACCCTCAACTTACTCTTGTTAGATTAAAGCTTTCCCTGGCCAAATGATCGCAAATACGATGTCTGGCTGCGTTTTCATGTTTAGGAGACTTTGGATGGAATTAGAGGCGTTTTCTACAATACCCTGTGATTTCTCACAATAACTGAAAGTGATTCTAATGGATAATATAACAAACATGCTGTGCTTACCTGCTCTGTACAATGGTTTTGGCCATAGCAACCACGATCCTCCTATTCTGGGGTCCACCCACCTGCACTCCTGGCTAGGGATCGACCGATAAACGAAAAATAGGTATCGGTTGCAAAATAGGGCCTAACGTTCTGAGTCTGACAGGCCTCCCTCGCCCCATCACCCAGACGAACATGCCAGCCGGCCAGCACGCAGCCACCCTCCCACAGTAAGGTGCCAGGCCACTGAGGCCAGCCAGCAGCCACCCACCCACAGCAAGGTGCCAGGCCAGCCAGCAGCTACCCACCCACAGCAAGGTGCCAGCCAGCAGCCTCCCACCCCCAGCAAGTTGCAAGCCAGGCTAGCCAGCAGCCACCCACCCACAGTAAGATGCCAGGCCACTGAGGCCAGCCAGCCAGCAGCCACCCACCCACACCAAGGTGCCAGACCAGCCAGCAGCCACCCACAACAAGGTGCCAGCCAGCAGCCACCCACCCACCCACAACAAGGTGCCAGCCAGCAGCCACCCACCCACAGCAAGTTGCAAACCAGGTTAGCCAGAAGCCACCCACCCACAGCAAGGTGCCAGCCAGCAGCCACACACCCAGCCACCCACAACAAGGTGCCAGGCCAGCCAGCCACCCACCCACAGCAGGGTGCCAGCCAGCAAGACACCCAGGTACCCACAGCAGAGTGCCAGCCAGCCCTTAACATGTTCAGTTTATAATAGATTTGTGCAGACAATTGTTGTTATTTTTAAACTTACAAAATATCGACACATAATATCGGCTATTGGCAAGGTGACTGGACATCCTCTCTGCCCGTGCAGGGTGACTGGTCATCCTCTCTGCCCGCGCAGGGCGACTGGTCATCCTCTCTGCCTGCGCAGGGCGACTGGTCATCCTCTCTGTCAGTGCAGGGTGACTGGCCATCCCCTCTGCCCGCGCAGGGTGACTGGTCATCCCCTCTGCCCGCTCTGTACCGCACAGTCATGATGTTACCACTACATTTAAAGGCTATCTCCACCTTTAGCAACATGTTACACCCATATTTATGATGTAACATGTTGCCAAGCACACAAACCCACAGCCCATGTAAATCCTCGCTGTCCGGTCCCCTTCACTCTCATTGGTCCAATGTCAGATCTCTTCTGGATCATAGGAGGACTCCCTCTTTGAGTCGACCAATGGAAATTGTCCACATCACTTAGGCAGTGATATGGACACCTGGAAAAAGAATCCAGCCACAAAGTAAAGCAGTAATGCAAATGTTACTTTTTTTTTCTTAACCCATTGATCAGAGGAGATGGGCTTTAAAAGGAAAGAAATTGTAGAAAAGGTATGTATACACATCTTGGAGATGGAATGTATATAAAAGTACAACCTTTTATTTAAACATGGATTCAAATTCATTACATTGATTCGATTGGTTAAAAACCTCAACAAATTACAGATTTTCTATGCTCTTTAGGATTGCGGTGATAGATGATTATAGCTACAGTATATAAAGGAGTATCTTCAATGGTATCTTAGAGTTCTACAGCCTTGTACAGACCAGTGGCATATGCATAAGCAACTTTCTACTAATTACCCCCTGACATTGTTTGTGGTTCAATTCTATAGCGTTTGCTTCAACTATTGTATAGCATGTCTCTTGTCTTAAAGCATTGAATACATGAATATTTTTCTAATAAAAATAAATTTAAGCTAAAAATGGAGTGCCCACCAGATGGACCTTCTGTCAAGGCTACCAGATGAAAATTCCCTTGGGGTAATGGCACTAAGAATATTAGATACTCTTTGTCACTTCAATTCCTAATCACTATACTACATTTACAAGGTTATATCTAGATTTCCTAACGTATTTGGTGCACATGAAGTGTAATTGTATTCTTAGTGGCTATAATGGGCAGATCTAGGGGGGTGCTGGGGTGGGCTGTGCCCCCTCAGATTTCAGTTGCGCCCTTCTAAAAGTAACTTGGGGGGGGGGGAGGGGGGTAAAAGGATTTATGCTGGGAGCCCCAAGAGTTAGGCAAAACCTGTCCTCTGCGCCACCTTCTACTGGCCTCTCAACTCTGCCTCCCTTATCATTGGCCTCTCAACTCTGCCTCCCTTACCACTGGCCTCTCAACTCTGCACCACTTACCACTGGCCTCTCAACTCTGCACCACGTACCACTGGCCTCTCAACTCTGCACCACGTACCACTGGCCTCTCAACTCTGCACCACGTACCACTGGCCTCTCAACTCTGCACCACGTACCACTGGCCTCTCAATTCTGCACCACTTACCACTGGCCTCTCAACTCTGCACCACTTGCAACTGGCATCTCAACTCTGCACCACTTACCACTGGCCTCTCAACTCTGCACCACGTACCACTGGCCTCTCAACTCTGCACCACGTACCACTGGCCTCTCAACTCTGCACCACTTACCACTGGCCTCTCAACTCTGCACCACTTACCACTGGCCCCTCAACTCTCCACCACTTACCACTGGCCCCTCAGCTCTGCACCACTTACCACTGGCCCCTCAGCTCTGCACCACTTACCACTGGCCTCTCAACTCTGCCTCACTTACCACTGGCCTCTCAACTTGGCACCACTTACCACTGGCCTCTCAACTCTCCACCACTTACCACTGGCCTCTCAACTCTCCACCACTTACCACTGGCCTCTCAACTCTGGCTCACAACTCTGCACCACTTTCTACTGACCTCTCAAACCTGACTCACCTACTAATGACCCCTGAACTCTGACTCACCTACTACTGAACCTTTGCGTCACTTACTAATGAACCCCTGCATTCTGGGCCACGGCCAATATTTAGTGTAATGAAAGCCACACCCAATATTTGCTACAGGACTTTCTTTTTCATAGGCAGGAGAGCCCAACTGATGATCTTGCACACAGGCGTACTGTATTCAAAAAACACCCTGAAAGCAAACCTTACTGAGCAGGTGCAAAGGGCACCATCTTGTGTCACTCTTGCCATCTGAGAAAGCGGAGCCCCCCCCCTCCCCCCCCCTCCCCCCACCCACAGAAAATATATTATATGTGGCCCCGAGTGTGTAGGTGGCCGCTATGTTGCAGTTCTGTGAAATTCCCAGATTGCAACGGTAGCTAGCTACTGTGCTGTGGCTGTGTGTAAGGGAATCCGATTTGGGCTATATGCTGTGTGTGTGTACATCCCGTACAGGCCAGCAGATACACTGACAGGAATAACTAATGAACTACCACGGCACGCCACATGGCCGTGGTAGTTCATTTAAAACTACAAGCAGACATCCAGAAAGGATTTCAGGACTTGTAGTTCATTCATTCACAGAACTCTAATGTGGCCGTCTGGGCGGAGCCAAACTGACAGCTAGTACGGGAAACCTCTCCCCGTACTGCTGTCACAGGGAGGGGTGCAGTGGCTGCAGCATTGGGAACACGTTACCTGTTCCATCCTAAAAATGGGTGGAACATGTAACATGTTCTCAGAGGTGAACTTATCCTTTAATGGTTTGTTGGGTGTTCAGCTTTAAATCCTGTAGGTAGGTAGAAACGCCACATCTAGCCTTGTACGGGGATCAGCCATACCTGCTTGAATTAGTGGACTGTTCCTGAGGGACTTGCTGGATAGCGTACTCCTGGTAACCTCTCTTTAGACTCTGCTCTGGCTCAGCTGGCTGGGAGGTCACTTCTGGCTCAGCCGCAGGTGCTGCCGCTTCCACTGGAATTATTTTTGTCGCTCCTGCCAAATAAATACAAGCACACTGGTTTTAAGGTGTGTGTCACTTCTTAGACTCTCTGTTAGTTCTTTGATATTCCTATCAACACGATTAGATGATTGCAATGTCTTCTGATACCCGGTTACAAGGTTTTTAAGCAATGCCTTATGTTTACCACTCTCTGTTTTTGTAAGCCTGTGCCAGGGTTCTGGCTGCTATGATGTCTATTACGATATCGTTTTATTGGAATGTCAATTTTTTCACAAAAATAATAACAATAAAAATTATTGAACATTAAAAAGTCTTAGGCATTTGTGATAAAAGTGATCTGGGTGGCTATAAAGCCATTAGATCGCTTTCCAGATGTGCCACCCCCTACCAGAAATTCTCTCCTCTAGTTTCTGGGATCACCGGACTTTTGTGGCAGCTCTGGACCCAAAAAAATAAAATAAAAATTAGTGGACATGTGGCCTTTGCTTTCAGAAAATATATTCTATTTTATATTTTATTCTATTTTTGGGCTTTTAAAACTGAACATTAATCTGCCTTATATTTTCCTTGCCTGGTACCTTTCTCCTAATTAATCTCACATTAATATCTCCTATGTAATCTCATATTAATACCTCCTAGGTAATCTCACATTAATAGCTCCTAGGCAATCTCACATCAATACCTCCTAGGTAATCTCACATTAATACCTCCTAGGTAATCTCACATTAATACCTCCTAGGTAATCTCACATTAATACCTCCTAGTTAATCTCACATTAATATCTCCTAGGTAATCTCACATTAATACCTCCTAGGTAATCTCATATTAATATCTCCTAGGTAATCTCATATTAATACCTCCTAGGTAATCTCACATTAATATCTCCTAGTTAATCTCACATTAATATCTCCTAGTTAATCTCACATTAATATCTCCTAGGTAATCTCATATTAATATCTCCTAGGTAATGTCATATTAATATCTCCTAGGTAATGTCATATTAATATCTCCTAGGTAATCTCATTAATATCTCCTAGGTAATCTCATATTAATATCTCCTAGGTAATGTCATATTAATATCTCCTAGGTAATGTCATATTAATATCTCCTAGGTAATCTCACATTAATAGCTCCTAGGTAATCTCGCATTAATATCTCCTAGGTAATCTCATATTAATATCTCCTAGGTAATGTCATATTAATATCTCCTAGGTAATGTCATATTAATATCTCCTAGGTAATCTCATATTAATATCTCCTAGGTAATCTCATTAATATCTCCTAGGTAATCTCATATTAATATCTCCTAGGTAATCTCATATTAATATCTCCTAGGTAATGTCATAATATCTCCTAGGTAATCTCACATTAATACCTCCTAGGTAATCTCACATTAATACCTCCTAGGTAATCTCACATTAATATCTCCTAGGTAATCTCATATTCATACCTCCTAGGTAATCTCATATTAATATCTTGTAGGTAATCTCAGATTAATACCTCCTAGGTACTCACACATTAATACCTCCTAGGTAATCTCACATTAATACCTCCTAGGTAATCTCACATTTATATCTCCTAGGTAATCTCACATTAATACCTCTTAGGTAATCTCATATTAATATCTTGTAGGTAATCTCACATTAATACCTCCTAGGTACTCACACATTAATACCTCCTAGGTAATCTCACATTAATACCTCCTAGGTAATCTCACATTAATACCTCATAGGTCATCTCACATTAATACCTCCTAGGTAATCTCATATTAATATCTCCTAGGTAATCTCACATTAATATCTCCTAGGTAATCTCACATTAATACCTCCCAAGTAATCTCACATTAATACCTCCTAGGTAATCTCACATTAATATCTCCTAGGTAATCTCACATTAATACCTCATAGGTCATCTCACATTAATACCTCCTAGGTAATATCATATTAATATCTCCTAGGTAATCTCACATTAATACCTCCTAGGTAATCTCATATTAATATCTCGTAGGTAATCTCACATTAATACCTCTTAGGTAATCTCATATTAATATCTTGTAGGTAATCTCAGATTAATACCTCCTAGGTACTCACACATTAATACCTCCTAGGTAATCTCACATTAATACCTCCTAGGTAATCTCACATTAATATCTCCTAGGTAATCTCACATTAATACCTCTTAGGTAATCTCATATTAATATCTTGTAGGTAATCTCACATTAATACCTCATAGGTCATCTCACATTAATACCTCCTAGGTAATCTCACATTAATATCTCCTAGGTAATCTCACATTAATACCTCCTAGGTAATCTCACATTAATACCTCATAGGTCATCTCACATTAATACCTCCTAGGTAATATCATATTAATATCTCCTAGGTAATCTCACATTAATACCTCCTAGGTAATCTCATATTAATATCTCGTAGGTAATCTCACATTAATACCTCCTAGGTACTCACACAATTATACCTCCTAGGTAATCTCATATTAGTACCTCCCAGGTAATCACAAGTGCGCACGTAATTGCACGTTGGGGGTCCCTGCACGATTATGGTAGGATGGTGGGGGTGGTGAGATGTGAAGCAGGGACACTACTGTTGTGGGTGAGGAGGGACAGAGGGCACTACTGTTGGGAGGACAACTGTAGGAGGATGGAGGGGAGGGGGGGTAAGTGATGTGAAGGGGCAGAGGACACTACTGGATGTGTGTAAGTGTGGGGGGGAGAACACTACTGTGGTAGGAATGAAAGCTG
>BLSH010051143.1:35226-52916 GCA_018402905.1 Glandirana rugosa
ACATTTTATATTTTCTACTTCAACGTGACTCAATTATCTATGGGTTGTACAGCCTAGAATTTTAACACACGTAGGCACTTTACCACTGTTTTAAAGTCATGAGTTATAAAAGGTATCAGCCGCGGAATTCACGGGGGTGTCCAGTAGCAAAATGGGGGGCAGAGGGCACTATTGTGGGATGGAAGGGATGTGAAGGGGGGCAGAGGACTCTACTGTGACAATGTGTGTTCTTCATGCAGTCTTTTTATTTGGGGCTTGTTTGTGGTTTTTTTTTTTTTTTAAAAAAGGATGCACCCCCCACCAGCGATCTTTGATTTCCTCCATGTTCGGGTAGATCTCAACCTCTGAAAGGTTGCCTACCCCTGCTATAGGGGGACATGCTTTGTCTAAAACGATGACCTGTGGGGGCACTTAAGGCGCCGACTATGGAAAATATTGAGTACTGAAATTTTGTCACCATTTCACGGATGCACACAATTTTAAGATCCGACATGTTGGGTATCTATTAACTCAGTGCAACTTCATCTTTTATATTTTACAGAAAATAATTGAGTAACATATTGCATTTGTATGCCCTAAAATAAACTTTAGTGTATTTATTTACTGAAATGTATAGTTTCATAAAGAGTTGCACTAATATTGCATGACATAATAAATTAGAACTACCACTATCTTATTCTCTATGGTGTCTGCTTTCAGAAAACAGCCCTGGAAGAAAACGGGTTAAAGTGGTTGTAAATCTCAGACATGAAATATGGAAAAAAAAAAAAATAACAGCCTTCCCAGAAGAGTTGAAGCTGTTATAGCTGCAAAGGGTGGGTCAACTCAATATTGAATCCTACAGACTAAGACTGGGATGGCATTAAAGTTCATGTGCGTGTGTCCCAATACTTTTGGTGATATAGTGTATGTGAGAATTTACAACTACTTTAAGGTTGGAGGTGCCTAAGTTCCCGGTACGCTTGCTCTCAGTTATGGTTTCATACGTTGAATAGAAAGGAGCATGTACCACACCGTAGAAAGATACCTTGATACAGAATAGTGACTTTCTCATATAGCGGCAGATGTTCCACAAACTATTAAAGACAGATTTTAAGCCTTGCAGCACAGCTGAGTTTATATTTCATACAAAGTTTTTAAAGCCCCCTCCAGGCAGAGAGGTATGGAGAACCTATTCCCATAAACACAGCACACTAGGCATGGTACTCCTGCTGCTAGAAAGAGACATTCATGTTCAAACTGGATTGGAAGGTAATCTGTCTGACAGCGCTGTAACCTGTAATATATTCAGTGCCTCTCTATATACCGGCTTCCTTAGAAATGTGCTGAGATAAGTAAATTGTTGCCAGCGGTCTAAAGCTTTTATCTCTGAAAACGCATGGAACAGATAGCGTACCTGGAATCGCCTCGTGTGCAGTTAAAAGAACGCGGATGATGGGATTTACTCCCTGGCTCTTCTCAGCTTCTTTCGACTGTAGCGCCTTTTCTGTTTTCTGGAGGCGCGAACGCTTTGGCTGCTTCTCCTTCTCCTTTTCGTAATCTGGCAGGATGAACTGCCCCTCAAAGTCATTACCTGAACAATGCATGCACAACAGTTAATCCCCAGATATTAAAGCAAAACAGTATTAGTTCATTAAAAGCAAAAATAAAACAGCAGATTTTGCTGTAATAGTAGCCTTTGATCGATTTCTTTCCACCACTAGATGTCACCAGTTTTCCAGGTTGCATGACATCCGGTGTCATGCAGCCCATTTTATCAGAGCCCAGGCTGTCATGGTCACGCCCCCCTGAGCTCACAGTATTAAAGTGGTCGTATGGAGTGTGGAATGCATTAAGATAAAAAGCCTTCTGTGTGCAGCAGCTCCCCTAATACTTACATGAGCCCCATCTCTATCCAGCGATGTCCACAAATCCATCGGCTCTCCTGATTGGCTGAGACATAGTGGTGCTATTAGCTCCCGCTGCTGTCAAAGTCAGTTAGCCAATCAGGAGAGAGAGGGTGGGGCCGAACCGAAGCTCCGTGTCTGAATGGACACACGGAGCTGCAACTTGGTTCGGGTGCAAGTCTTTACAATCACTTTAAGCTGGCCATAGATGGATTTAATCTTAGCCTGTTCAGCAGGGACTGGCCAAGTTTCAGTCCATCTATGGGCAGGCTGGTTGTACCTAAGTTGATCCATCAATCAACTTGGGTACAACCAGCCTGTCTGATTTTTTTGCAAGGGATTACTGCAAGGGATTACTGTCGGCGGCTAAATCATTGCTTTCTGCCAGCCATGAAGGCTCCCCACGCCCCCCCCCCACCGGCAGAACACAATAACGCTATGGAAGGGATTCCTCTATCAACATATCGAGCGACTTTCTTTCCTTTCACCTTTTGTGGAAGGAGAGAAAAATAGTTTTTTTTGACTTACCGTAACATCCTTTTCTCTGAGTTCATTGGCAGACGCAGTCTTTATTCGTAGTTCAGCTAAAAGCAGACACAGCCCCACCCAGGGGGCCGTCCTCACTCAGCATAACCCCTATAGCCCTGCTTAGCAAACCAGTTTGTAACAAGCAGTACACACTCAACAGAGATGGGTGGGTGCTGAGTCCGTCAATGAACTCAGAGAAAAGGATTTTACGGTGAGTCAAAAAATCCTATTTTCTCTTTCGTTCTTTTGATGAACACAGCCTTTATTCTTGACATGTGGGGATGTCCCAAAGCAGTGTCATAATTAGGGGTGGGCAACAACAAGCGTGCCTAACATAATAGTTCTCCGGGAGGTGCCAGACGCGCCTCACACCACCGCCTGCAAAACTTTACAGCCAAAAGCAGCATCCAAGGACGTTGCAACGACATCCCCAAGACTCCTCTCCAGGCGGTTAGGCTGGCATCCGTCGTGACCACCATCCATTCCACAGGAAGAACCGACTTCCTCAGCCACAAGGCCGGGGCCCACAGCCACCGAGCGAGGGAAATTTGGGTCCGGCGATCCAACCTGATCACCTGATCCAGAGATAATGGAGACTTGTCCCACCGCAGCAGAATTGCCCACTGAAGGGACCGAGTGCGACTCTGAGCATACGGCACCGCCTCGAAGGTGGCCACCATCAGCTCCAACACCTGCATACAAAACCTCAGGGAGGACCACCGTTGGGACAACAGGACACTACTTGAAGTGTCAACAACCTGGCGGAGGGTTGAAACACCTTCGCCTGCTCCGTGTCCAGGACCAAGCCCAGATATTCCAAACGGCACGACGGGGTCAGCACCGACTTCGGGAGATTGATCACCCAGCCGAAACCCCACAGAGAACTGAGGGTGATGGCCACACTGTCCCTCAAGGCTGAGGCCGCACTAGACGGCCGTTGAGATAGGACACCACCGCTATGTCCCTCTGCCGCAGCAGAGCCAGCACTGGGGCTAAGATCTTGGTGAAGACCCGCTGAGGCCAGACCGAACGGGAGGGCCAAAAACTGGTAGTGGAGAACCCCCTACCGCAAAGCGCAGGGATCGCTGGTGACGCGCGCATATGGGCAAGTGCAGATACATGTTCTTGATGTCCAAGGAGGCCAGAAAGTCTCCTGGACGAAGCACCGCCACCACAGAACGGACAGACTCCATTCTGAATTTCCGTGCCCTCACAAAGAGGTTGAGAGCCTTCAGGTCCAACAAAGGCCTGACCCCATCTTTTTTCGGGGCCACAAACAGATTTGAATAAAAAACGCGGAAACAATCCACAGAGGGGACCGGAACAATCGCCCCCTGACGGAGCAAGACTTGCACGGCCCCAACCAGAGCCTGCCGTCACCCCGGGGGAAGCCTCAGATTAGAGGCGAAGAACCTGTCCAGGGGCTGGGTACGGAACTCTATCTTGTACCCCGCCGAAACCACGTCGCGCACCCAAAGATCCGGGATGCAAGAAGTCCACCGGTCCGCGAACCTCAAGAGTCGCCCCCCCCACCCGAACATCGGGCGGGGGCGACCCATCATGCGGAGGAGGACTTCTCCTCTGCCTTCTCGGGCTTATGCTGCCAGGGATGCTTCTGGCCCCCCGCGGGGGCCTTAGCGGGCTGAGAGACCTTGTTCGGGGTGCGGAGCACACAAAAAAACCTCCTCTGGGTAGGAAAGGAAGGACCCGCCCTATGCCGGGGTTCCTTACCCCTTCTAGGCTATGGGAGGAATGTACTCTTCCCTCCAGTATAATACTTGATGATCTCATCCAAGGAAGTCCCAAAAAGATGACCACCCTCAAAAAGCAGGTCCATCAGGCCCTTCTTGGACGCCTGGTCCCCAGACCAACATCTCAGCTACAGCAGGCACCTAGTGATGACAGCAAACATGGACAGCTTCAACAGCATGGGAGCCATGTCAAGGGCCGCATCACAAAGGTACTTAAGGCCCTGGATCAGCTGGTCTGCCATCTGCACAGGTTCCGGCGGAGCCTGGAATGCTCCCAAAGCCTGGTGCAACACAGCTGCCCATTCCGTAAGCGCCTGTGCCACCAGTGCTGTAGCCAGTGCCGGCCGCATGGCCGACCCTGCCACTAGGAACATCGCCTTGGAGACCTCCTCAGTCCTTCTATTGGCCGGGTCCTTAAAGGATGGAGAGCCCTCCATCGGAATCGTGGTCGCCTTGTTCAGACGGGCCACTGACGGATCCACCATAGGAGACGCCCACCTCTGTAGCAGGGTATCCTCAGAGGGGTAGCACACAGAAAAACGCTTGGGCATGGCGAATGACCCCTGAGGCCGTTGCCATTCCTTATAAACAAACTGATCAAAATACGACAAATAAGGGAATACCTTAGGGGCCCGGCCCGGTTGTGCGACTCAAAAGCGTACTCATGGACCACCGACACCAAGGAGCCCAGCGGGGGCCGTTCACGAGCTGCGGTGGCCCCCCAAGGGTTCATCCACCTCATCAGAGGGGTTCCCGAGCTCGCCTTCCGATAACTCCGGGGGGGTCCCCGACACAGTGGAGTCCCCCTCCGGTTCTGAGTCCTCACCGGAGGATGGGGTGGCCGTTTCTTCGCCACCCCCTGGTCACGGATCGGCTCCACCCGGGAGAGGAATTCCTCCAGAATAGCCGTCAGTTTATCCAGTGGAACCACAGGTCCCAGCGCTCCCAGATCCCCACCGGAGACTTCCGGCTGGGAAGCACCTGCCTCGGCCACCATTGCAACGCACCCCGGAAACACCCACAGGCCAGACACTAGGCCGGGCACCCCATACCGCCCCTCAAGCTGCTGCACTAGGGCCCAGAGGCACCCAGGAGGACTCACCACACCGACCCTGAGAGGTGCTGCTGCTATCGCTGCTAATGCTGCTGTAGCTGCCTGTAGTCACCCTGCTGCTGCTGCTCCGCGTTCCCCACGTGTAGAAGCACATCCGGCATGGCCCGGCGCCAAGACACCCAGGACCGCCCATCCAGCCGGCAAATCTGAGGCCAGCGCACGGCAGACCACGTCAAAATGGCCGCCGTGTGCACTAGAGGCCAAACATGCGGCCGGCTACCGCAAAATGGCGGCTGTGAGCGAACACGCGGCCGGCCACGGGAAAATGGCGGCCGGGTCACAAACAACCGGCCACCGCACCTCAGGTGGGAGCTCAGCATGTGGGGGCCGGTCCTAAGCCTGCTGCCGGGACGTTTAACCCGCCGGCCGCCCCGCACGGAACGGCGTCTGATGAGGCCGACCCCGCAGACAGCTAAGGGCCAGCTCGCATCCATCGGCCAGACTGGGGAGACTACCTGGATCTAGGATATCCAGCCTGTCACCCAGCTGACTACTTGATTGCATTCTTCCATCAGATCTTGAGAAAAAGAAAAAAGAATGGGGAACCGAAGATCCCAGCAGGGAGCCAGGTCCTACTCCTTGCACTAGGCAGAAAAAACTGGTTTGCTAAGCAGGGCTGGAGGGGTTATGCTGAGTGAGGATGGCCCTCTGGGAGGGGCTGTGTCTGCTTTGAGCTGAACTACGTTCTGCCTAGTCCACTCCTGGTGAAAGGTGCATAAACCCCACATGTCAAGAATAAAGGCTGCGTCCGTCAATGAACGAAAGAGAAATTGAATCGTCTATGGCTTGCTTTAGGACAGGTTCACACTAGTCAATGCTCTGAAAGGCAATCGTCAGGCTTTTGGGATAAAGCCTAATATGTACGCGGTCAGGATACATAGCCTTTAGATGGGCAGCCAGGGGGTGGTAAAACCGTGGTTCAGCCACCTGTTTTTACTGCCTCCCAACTGACCATGTAGAAGAACCAGTACTGTGCTAAATGGCGCACATGCTTCTTTACATGAGCACCATCCAGTTCAGGCCTGCTGGGACAGGAAAAGAGGAAGGACCTGTGATATCACTGTGTCAGCCAGAAGACTGCTGGATTAAAGGGAGGTATTGCTTTATTTTTGTTAAATTAACTGTGGTAGAGGCTTTTTCGGTGGATGGGGTTGTAATCCCTTTCCTTATTCCATACCCAGGAGTCAAGTTGGTTAATTTCAAAGTACAGTAAAACCTTGGATTGCAAGCATAATTTGTTCCAGAAACATGCTTGTAATCCGTATATCAAAGGAAATTTCCCCATAAGAAATAATAGAAACTCAGATGATTCATTCCACAACCATTTATTCATAAGTCCTTCATTTTGTAGTCCATATAAAAAGATTATAGCAATGTGATAGGTTGTGTAACCATAAAATGTCCATTCACGAATGGCCGCCTCCACAAGGGGATTAGAAGCAAAATCCAGCAGAAGCTACAGAGTATAAAAGAGAAGAGGAGCGCCTCTAAGTGTAGCAATTTGGTTACATTTATTGAAGGTACAACATTTAGCAACTCACATGGTTGATGATTAAAACCGGCACATCTAACTATGCAGGCATCCGGGGTAAAGCTGTCAACATAGACCGTCCTCCACACCACCGGCTCTCACCGCTGTCAGTCTGCAACCGGGAAGACTACTCTGCAGTAAAGCGATCAGAAAGTGAGGCCTGAAGTGCTCATGGAGCGCAGTGTGGAAGGGATGACGTTGATGGTGGTGTGGAGGACGGTCTATGTGGACAGCTTTACCCCGGATGCCTGCATACTTAGATGTACCTGTTTTAAACATCAACCATGTGAGTTGCTCAATGCTGTACCTTCATTAAATGTAACCATATTGCTACACTTAGAGGCGCCTCTCTTCTCTTTTATACTCAGTTGTGACGTTACTCTTATATCAAGACATCGCTTGTATATCAAGTCAGATTTTATAAAAAAAATGTTGCTTGTCTTGCAAAACATTCTCAAACCAAGTTATTCTCAGACCAAGGTTTTACTGTAATATCAATACAATGTAGTCATATAAATACATATTTGAAAGCCCCACAATTAGCCAGAGGACAGCATTAGACAGGCACATTAAGGGAGCCCATAGATTATGCAATTTTCATTCCCACAACCATGGGTTGGCTTGAAAGAAAGAAAAATTTCTTGATCAATACAGGCAAGGCAGTGTTGATGGGGGAATCCCTCCTGCTGTGATATTGTGTTCTGACGGCTGCAGGTTTCCCCGCTGTCACAATGATCACTGCAGTATAGGCTGGCTGTACTGAAGTCAATAGATCAACTTCAGTACAACCAGCCTGCCTATAGATGGATAGATTTTTGTCTGGTTCCTGTTGAACCAGTCAAATTTTGATCCAGCTATGGGCCGGCTTAAGGCTTGGCAATAGATTATGCAATTTTATTTTTTTTCAACTGCGTGTTGAAAGAAAGAAAATTGCTTGATTTCCCCATCAACACTGAATCCCTCCCGCTGTGATATTGTGTTCTGACAGCAGGAGTTTTCTATGCCATCAGAATACAATGATCAATGCTGCCAGCTATAGCCAGTGATGGTGCAAAAAAACCCCCCAAAAAAACAGACAGTGTCAAGGATGTGCTGGCCATAGCACAGCCGGGGTTCCGAGGCAAAGGTGAATGCGCAGGCGTCCGTCTTGCCGGGGCGCAGGTGCAGAAATATTAGCACGCAGATGTGAACACCTGTGTTCATGGGCGCATGTGTTCGCCATTAACGCTGGTGCCAAAATGTAAGTGCAGCAGCTGCACTAGTCCATTGCTGTCTGATCTGCAGCTTTACCCGTGTTCCTGTTCCCTGTGTTTGATTCCTGTTTTGGACCCGGCTTATCCTGACCTTGGCTTGCCTTTAGACTTGGTTTATCTTTACACACTTGCCTGATATCCTGTTGCCAATCACTGCCTGCATTTTGACCATTCTCTCTGCTGTTTATGCTTATACCTGATAATCCATTGCTGACCTGGATTGTCTGACCTTGCATCTAGTCATCCATCTGTCCTACTCTGCATTGTCCCTGGTTACGCTGGTTCTCCTGCCATCCGCTGCTTCAGCTATCCAGCCCAACTCTGGTGACGCACCTGCCATGCACCTTTGCAACCAACGGAAGATCTTACAGGCACTCTTACCTCAATGCGCTCTCGCAGCCACCGTCGAAAGATCAGCGGTCCTTGAGCCAGGGCTGTACGAGAGGTCTCCCTCTACACACCAGGCTCTGCCACAAGGTACGTGACAAACAGGCTGGCTGTACTGAAATCAATTGATAGACTGACATCAGTACAACCAGCATGTCCAGACATTGATCGAAAATTCCCCTGAGAAAGTCACGTATCTGTGACGCAACGCGTCGGGAGGAGACGGGTGACACCACTTTCGGTTGCAGCCGAGACCGGAAGGTGGGATTACAGAGCGATTGTAGGCTGCGTGACTCTGCTGCCTGTTACACTCGCCGATGAGTGGTATTTCTATTGTGAGTGTTACTACATTAATACATTTTTTAAAAGGTACTACACCATATGGATTCTCATTATTATTGCATGTGATGTCCAACTGAGAGAAACACTGGGGAGCCGCATACTGCGAAGTCCGGGAAGGAGATGCATTTAAACAAAAGTGCTTTATATCCAATTTGCAGGCGAGCGGCTACTCTGCACATTGGTGGAGCACGGGACTTTTATGGAATAAAGTTATTCATGTGGAAGAAGTTTATTGCATCCATTATATTTATTTAGACCAAATGGGACTTTTTTTTGTGTTTTTTGCAGCACTGGGATTTGGGTTCACTGTCCAGAAGGGCATTTGGGCGTTATTTTTAACTATCTGTAAAGGTTGATGCATTTAACACATTTCATAGTGGGATCAATTTTTTAAATTACTAATTGAGCACACTGTCAGATTTAATGATATTTTATTTCAATTGTTCATTTCACATGCTTTGGTTGGTTTACACATTTGATGACTAATACTGTGAGACTTTATTGATATGATATTGAAATTTAGTGCCACACTATACCATTTGTTTTAACCAAATGCCTACTGGGCACCTTCACCCTCTTCCTGCCCACGCCAATTTTCAGCTTTTAGCGCTGTCACACTTTGAATGACAAATTGTGCAAACATGCAACTTTGCACCCAAGCAAAATTTGTATTTTTTGAGACAGATAGAGCTTTCTTTTGGTGGTATTTAATCAGTACTGTTTTTTTTTATTTTTTTGTTAAAAAAAGGCTGAGAATTTTGCAAAAAGTTTTCTCTGTTTCATTAATAAAATTTTGTAAATAAGTAATTTTTCTCCTTCACTGATGTGCGCTGATGAGGCTGCACCGATGGACACTGATAGGCAGCACCAATGGGCAACGATAGGCAGCACCTATAAGCACTGATAGGGAGCACCAATGGGCACTGATAGGCAGCACCGATGGGCACTGATAGGCAGCACCGATGGGCACTGATAGGCAGCACCGATGGGCACTGATAGGCAGCACCGATGGGCACTGATAGGCAGCACCGATGGGCACGGATAAGCAGCACCGGTGGGCACGGATAAGCAGCACCGGTGGGCACCGATAGACAGTACCAGTGGGCACTGATATGTGATAATGATAGGCAGCACTGATGGGCACTGATAGGTAGAACCAATGGCCACTGATAGGCAGCACCGATGGGCACTGATAGGTTGCACTGATATGTGGCAGTGATAGGCAGCACCAATGAGCACTGATAGGCTGCACTGATATGTGACAATGATAAACTGCACTGATGAGGTGGCACTGATGGACACTGATAGGTCGCACTAATATGTGGCATTGATAGGCAGCACCGATGGGCACTGATAGGATGCACTAATGGGCACTGATTTGTGACAATGATAGACTGCACTGATGGGCACTGATAGGCTGCACTGATGGGCACTGATGAGGCAGCACTGCTGGACATTGATAGGTTGTACTGATAGGTGGCAATGATAGGCATCACCGATGGGTACTGATTGGCAGTGCTGATGGGCACTGTTGGAACTGCACTGATGATCAGTGCCCTGTTTGTCAGTGTAGATGTACCCTGTGTCGATTTCCGCTTACTGGCTCTCCTCTCCTCATGCGCTGACAGCATGAGGAAAGGATTGCCGATAACCAGCAAATCCGGTTTACACCGTGTTCAGCTGTGACTGGAGACAGCTAGTCACATTGTAAAGAGCTGCTGTGATTGGCTCTTTACACAGATATGTGATCAGCTGTGTCCCAAGGACAAGTCACAGATCATTACTGATGTGCGCTGCAGGGGGCGCAAACACGTCATGTGACGCAGCAATGTGCAACCGCGCTGTAGTCATCATTCGGCTATAGTGTGGTCCTGAAGGGGTTAATATCTTACTCTATCTATGGCCAGCCTAACACTCTTTTTTTATATTTCCGATGCAGTTATTAATCCATTATTATTCAGCTATAGCTGCATTCATGGCTGATTCTCCTTAAACTCTCTTACGCTTTCCTGCAAGGAATGCTAGTTTGGTTTTTATTACCTCTAAATTAAATTTCAGGTATAGATGTCCTTTATTTGATAAACGCTGCCAAATATTGACACAAATATATTAGAGTTCTGACAGATAAGGCGTCTCTCTGCAGAGATAATAACAGTTCACATCAACATCAACCTCAGCAGATGGCAAAAGTAAAAAGCGCGGAGATGAAAGGAGAATCTGCCGCTTTTATTAACATGTCTTGCATCCACTTGGTCTCACCTTGAGTGACATCCTCATCATCATTAAACACAATAATGCAGATGTGTTTTTTCAGCTGTCGGACATTGGAGAAGGTTCGGCTGCATTTTCGGCATTCCAGGTTCTCCGGTACCGGCTCTGAAGAGAGCCAGCCATCCTCGGTTTCCGGTTGGCCGTCCTGAGCGAAGCTTCCATTGTTCTCTGCGGGTTCTTCTTCTGTTACAGACTTCTTGGTGGAACCTTTCGGTCGCCCCCTCTTTCTTTTCACAACGCACAAATCTATACGGGACAGAAATGCAAAGCTTGTTAGAACCTCTATGGCAGTGTTTCTCAACCTTTTTTCAGTCAAGGCATCCTTTAAAAATTATGGACAATCTCGAGGAACCCTTTAAAAACTATGGACAATCTCAAGGAACCCTTTAAATATTATGGACAATCTCGATGAACCCTTTAAAAACTATGGACAATCTCGAGGAACCCTTTAAAAATCATGGACAATCTCGAGGAACCCTTTAAAAATCATGGACAATCTCGAGGAACCCTTTAAAAACTATGGACAATCTCGAGGAACCCTTTAAAAACTATGGACAATCTCGAGGAACCCTTTAAAAACTATGGACAATCTCGAGGAACCCTTTAAAAATTATGGACAATCTCGAGGAACCCTTTAAAAATCATGGACAATCTCGAGGAACCCTTTAAAAACTATGGACAATCTCGAGGAACCCTTTAAATATTATGGACAATCTCGAGGAACCCTTTAAATATTATGGACAATCTCGAGGAACCCTTTAAAAATCATGGACATTCTTGAGGCATCCCATTCTAAAATGTAAAAATTATTCTAATAGTTTTACATGGTGCAAGAACATCCACAAGTCCAAGTAGGACACCCAACGTTAGAGGTGATTTATTCCTCCAAAGCAAATACACCTTTACAAACTGGTACTGACTAGTATTCCAATGTTTCCCTTCTCCCTCAGCTAACGTGACCCCGATGCTGATGGAGTGCATCAGGGGAGATCAAACAAGGATGCTATGCAGGCAACTGACATCCTCCTTATCAACTGATGACGCCATTGGTCCTTAGGACGCCAGCAGCTAGAAGTTTGTAATGGTGCACAATGAAAATCTGTGACTTAGTGTATGTAAAAGGCAGCCTCATCCACCTGCTGGCTTGTATACACTTTTTGGGCAATTTTTAGGCATTTTGCCAAGGCACCCCTGAAAACACCTCAAGGCACCCTGGTTGAAAAAGGCTGATCTAAGGAGTCCACACAAAGCACAGGTCCCCAACTTCTGTCTGACTCATAGAACGAAGGGACGTAGAACATGAAAAACAAACATAAGTGACACTAAAAATGGTATTAATCACCTTAATTCCAGGGATTTTTAACCCCTTCCTGCCCAGACCAATTTTCAGTTTTCAGCGCTGTCGCACTTTGAATGACAATTGCGCGGTCGTGCAGCACTATACCCGTATAAAATTTTTTAAAAATCTTTATACATTTTTATAATTTTTTTCAATAGAGATTTCTTTTGGTGGTATTTAATAACAGCTGGGTTTTTTTATTTTATGCTATAAAAAAACAAGTTTTCTTCCTTTCGGTTATAAAATTTTGCAAATCAATAATCTTTCTTCATATATGTAGGCCAAATTGTATTCTGCTACATTTCTTTGATGAAAATAACCCACATCAGTGTATATTTTTTTTAGTCTGCAGGAAAGTTATAGAGTCCACAATCTATGGTAGAAATATCTGAAAATTGATCAATCCTGATGTACTGAGGGCCTATCTCATTTCTTGAGTCCCGAAAATGCCAGAAGAGTGCAGATATCTCCCAAATTACCTTTCTGAAAAGTAGTCTGACGTATTTAGAAAGAGGAATGGCACATTTTTTGAAGCTGTAATTTTTTGCAAACATGAAGAAAAAGAAAATGTTTTTTTCACTATTTATTTAACCACTTGCCGACCGTCAACCGCAGGTTGACAGCGACAAGATGGCTCTGCTAGGCAAACCGCCGTCACATGACGGCAGCTGCCAGATCGAGCACTGTGAGCGCGCGCCACCGGAGGCACGCTCGCGCGCTCACTGTGTTTCGGGGGGGCCAGGGAGTGGGTGCGGCGGACTCGATCTCCGCCGGCTACCCGCGATGCCCCACCCCCCGGACTGAAAGAACGGAGGTCCGTGTATGTAAACACGGATCTCCGTTCTGTGAGGGGGGGGGGGGGGAAGGACTGTGATCACAGCCTTCCTCTATATGGAAGCTGTGATCACTCCCCTTCCCCAGCCAGGGCAGCCCACACACAGTTAGAACACGCCCAGGGAACACAGTTAACCCTTAGAGCGCCCCCTGCAGGTTAACCCCTTCACTGCCAATGACATTTACACAGTAATCAGTGCATTTTTATAGCACTGATCGGTGTATAAATGCCAATGGTCCCAAAAAAGTGTCAAAATGGTCCGACATGTCCGCTGCAATATCGCAGTACCGCTAAAAATCGCAGATCGCCTCCATTACTAGTAAAAACATTTAAAAAAAATAAAAACCCCAGAAATGAATTATCATCCGTAAACGTGGCAACTTTTGCGCAAACCAATCAATAAACGCTGATTGTGCTTTTTTTGATTACAAATAGGAATATAAATCGGCCAAAACCATTGAAAAAAATGTTTTTTTATATATTTTTTTTTGGATTGTATTTTAGCAAAAAGTAAGAAATTTGTTTTTTTTTGCAAAATGGTCGCTCTTCTTTTGTTTATAGCGGCGATCAGAAATGACACAGTGGTGATCAAACACCACCAAAAGAAAGCTCTATTTGTGGGAAAAAAAGGACGCAAATTTTGTTTGGGTACAACGTCGCATGACCGCGCAATTGTCAGTTAAAGCGACGCAGTGCCGAATTGCAAAAAGTGCTCTGGTCCTAGTGTGAAATCCTTCTGGGGCTGAAGTGGTTAAATACTGTTAGCAGTGCAGAACAGCGTCCTCATATGACGGGTGGGGCTGTGACCATGGACACTGACCGGTGACAGTATGTGAAAGGAAGCCCTTTATTGATTATAACTGTCATGTGGTCTGCTGTGATTGGTCACAGAGACCACATGGTACCAGCAGTAGGCCAGTACACTGATCCATCATGTGTCCGGCGGGTAACAAATCGCGCCGGAGTGGGCACATGAGGCGCATTCTCGGGAGGACATCATATGTGACGTCCTTCCAGAACAATGGGGCTCCTGCCCGTCCCTCATTTTGCAATGCCAGTTGTGGGAAGCAGTTAAAGCAGTATTAAACCTAAAAGCAATTATACTGCAGCTTACCAATTCTTTGATTTGGCGGATGCATGCTTTTTCTTTTTTTAGGTCTTCTTGCCTTTATTTTCACCTGGTGATCCAACCAGTAAGTCTGTTGTTTTTCAAAGGAACAAGCTCCCCTCTGTATGTGGCTCATCCATGTCTTTATAGACCTTGGTTTATGCAGTGGTGCGCAGTCATGATGGAACAGGAAGGGGCCAACCCCAAACTGTTCCCACAAAGTTGGGAGCATGAAATTGTCCAAAATGTCTTGGTATGCTGACACCTTAAAGAGGAAGTAAACCCTGATGTAAACCCTACTTCCTCTTATTCACCTGCAAAGTAGAAGCAAAATAGGCTAGTATGCATTGCATACTAGCCTATTATGTGCCACTTACCTGCCATTGACGCCCGCGCTGTCCCCACAGAAGGAAGCGTCCATCTTCGCCCCTCTTCCTTCCGGGGCCACGAACTCCGGCACTGTGACTGGCCGGAGTCACGAGCGTTACTCCCGCGCATGCGCGTGGGAGTCACCAATTGCGGGTCGCTGTCAGTGAAGAAACGGTACAGAGGCCGTTTCTTCACTGCGCATGTGCCGAATGACGTCAGCACATGCCAGTATAGCGTATATCTCCTAAACCACACAGGTTTAGGAGATATACAAGTAAGCTGCAGGTAAGCCTGGTTACAGGCTTACCTGTAGTTTAAAGTGGTTGTCAAGAGTTGACAACCACTTTAAGAGTTCCCTTCACTGGAACTAAAGGGCCAAGCCCAACCCCTGAAAAACAACCCCACACCATAATCCCCCCTCCACCAAATGATTTGGACCAGTGCACAAAGCAAGGTCCATAAAGCCATGGATGAGCGAGTTTGGGGTGGAGGAACTTGATTGGCCTGCACAGAGCCCTGACCTCAACCCGAGAGAACACCTTTGGGATGAATTAGAGAGAAGACTGTAAGCCAGGCCTTCTTGTCCACATCAGTGCCTGACCTCACAAATGCGCTTCTGGAAGAACGGTCAAAAATTCCCATATACACTCCTAAACCTTGTGGACAGCCTTCCCAGAAGAGTTGAAGCTGTTATAGCCGCAAAGGGTGGGCCAACTCAATATTGAACCCTACAGACTAAGACTGGGATGCCATTAAAGTTCATGAGCGTGTAAAGGCAGGTGTCACAATACTTTTGACAATATAGTATACATGAACTTTGACTTTCTGTTAAATAAAATTGGGCAGAAAGGCCCTGAAAACTATATCTGGCGTGGAATAAAGTCACGGTTTTGGCACTCCCATTGAACTAAGAAGCCCTGATGTGTCACAATGGGTACGGTTGATTAAACTAGCTGGATGTGCCTGGTATATATTTTGAATCTTTATATGTTCCTTAATAGGAACTGGTTTTATTTTTTTTTTGTAAGTAGAATTATACAATACTTTTATACTTGTGCTTTCCTGAGATATTTAAGCACTGTGAAATTCCCACATTCTCAATCTTCCAAGCCTTCCCTACAGTGAGTCAGGCCTCACATGACCCAGAGAGCATGGCTTCATTTTCTTTTAGGCCTCCCTTACACTGCTGCTGGTAAACGGACGTTTTGAGGCATTTGGGCATTTTTTTCAGCTGTCCCAAAACTCTCCTCTATGTTATCTTATCAGTACATTTACACAGGGTCCTTTAAAGTGGTAGTAAACCCGTTCCCAAAAAAAAAAAAAAAAAATCCTGCAAGACAATAGCATAATATGTTGGTATGCATTGCATACTAACATATTATGAAATACTTACCTTAGAACGAGGCCCCCGATGCCCGAGTCGGTCAGCGCTAAGGACGCTGACATGTTGGTCCTCTTCTTTCTTCCGGGTACGCGACTCCGGCGCTGTGAGTGGCCGGAGCCGTGTGACGTCACTCCCGCGCATGCGCGCGGGTGCTCTTCGTTCCGGCAGCCAGCTCTGATTTGCCGGACGCCTCGGCCGGATCGTCAGAGCGCATGCGCCACTGTCAGCGGCTGCATGCAGGGTGAATATCTCCTAAACCATGCAGGTGTAGGAGATATTCTTTTTACCTACAGGTAAGCCTTATTATAGGCATACCTGTAGGTAAAAACAACTTTGGGGGTTTACTACCACTTTAAGGTCATTTCCAGGCAGTTAAGTTTAAAGGCTTTTTTTTTGGAACGCAAAAAAATGGGTTCAGACGCCAGTTACAACAAAGAGGAAATAGGTGGGACTTTATATGAGGTATGTGCGGCAAGGAAAACGCATTCATTCTCAAAAACACAAGGTTTATTGCTACATTGTTGCATAACATGTAAAACACTTTTCATTCATAGGTTTGTGTCTAAAATGACACCATGTAACAAACATAATAATATGCAGAAAAACTGGCAACAGCAATAATTGATACATTGTATAATATGTGAACGCTGCATCAAGATAATACATTGTAGAATAAATATAAGATAGCCATCCCAGATGACACCGACCACCTCAGAGACAGTATGAAGATAAAATCTGTATAGAAAAATTGGTTGAACCATCCAATGTAGATGAAATGCATCCAATAAGCCCTACGCACGTTTCGTGGATTCAATCCACTCTTCAGGGGCAAATGCATTTAGTATCTGTGAAAAGACACAAAGAAAAATAGATAGTACAAAGCATTCTAGCCAGAATGCCTGGCAAACTGAATACTGACTAGACGGGGGAGAGTGCTTGTCCCCCTTGGGTACTTACATATGGACTAAAATTGTGGTGGCAAAATCGCAGCAACAGACGCCAGTTCAGAGGCATTTGAAATACCAAACAGCTTCTAAACGCGGTAAATCGCGTCTAGAACCGTTTCGTTTACAGCCGTTTCCATTCTAAAAAAACGCTCCTAGACACAAACGCGGCATGCAAAATGGCCGTTTTAGACGCCGGCTTCTAGCTGTCAAAAAAAAATTGTTCAGGGGAGGTTGATAAAGCATCCCGTGTAAATGGAGCCTTAATGATTAACTCCACTTTTGTTGAGAAAAAAACATTCCCCTCTGGTTGATCTTTGTACATTACAAGGATTTTAACAAACGTTGCCGATTGCTACCTTTTGTTATTCAGAAGAAATCGCGGTTTGCGTTTCTGTGTTCATGTGCGGAGCGAATCTGAAGGGAGGGATTTTATCATTTTCAATCAGCTGCTGCATTTGCAGGGCTCGAATAAGGAAAGTGTCAGGGTCTGCATCCTGTTAGGGGGTTATCTCGCCAAAAAAAAAGACATTTCTGTTGCAGGGGATGCCTAAAATCTGACGTGTATCTTGTTGCAGACTTCTGGGAAAATCAGTGAGCCAATCACACAAGCAGGAAATCACATTTCGGGGGGGGGGGGGGGGGGGG
>BLSH010051143.1:70430-85294 GCA_018402905.1 Glandirana rugosa
CCGACTCGTTACAACAACTATTTGTAACGGCGTTGAAAAAAAAAAAAAAAACTGTGGCCCTGAAGTAAATTGAAGTCGACGGTTACCTCCTTGGGGTGACTGTCGACTTACTCAGTAGCCAACAACTTCTCCTCTAGGTCGGACACCCTTTTTTTTTCATTCAGTCGTCGATGTTTACGACATCGACGGATGAAAATTATATTCCTGTGAACGACATGGACAGGTCCCTCGGACGCTACACCCGTGGGGTTAGGCTAGGTAGGTAACTAAAACCCCGGTCCACGGCCGTAACGATCATTCCCTTTGACCGTCACTTCGGAAGTCCGAAGTGTCGGCCAGGGGATGACTCGTTTCCGCAATCGGAAAGTCCCCCCCCCCCCCCTGCTGCCTTCTGGGACCTGTGTGTGTTCCAGAAGACAACGGGACCATTTAGAAAGCGCAGCGCCACTCACGCATGCTCAGTAGGGGACCGGCTGTGAAGCCTGAAGGCTTCACTGCCAGTTTCCCTTACTAGCAATGCCGGCACCTGGCCCCAAAATCAATGGATGGATCGGATTGGGGTGCCCACATCGCAGGCTCCCTGGACAGGTACAGCAAGTGTCCTTATATTAAAAGTAGGCAGCTACAGCATTTGTAGCTGCTGACTTACTTTTTTTTTCCCACAGGCTGGATCTCCTCTTCAACAACCGATGACTCATTCAGCTGTCAGTGGGGTTCCTCCATTGGCAGCTGAAGTTAAATGAAGTCCCGGTGTCAAAAAAAAAAAAAAAAGTTGCGGCAATGTTTATCAACAACATTGCTCAGCCACTGACACAGAGAGATAAAAAGAAACATTGTTTCTTTTTGTTTATATGTCTACAGATCAAAGGGATGAACTTCGACCTGCAGATGAAGACACTTTAACCGGTTCCACACAGCGTGTAGTATATTTACTGCGGCAGTGTGGACGGCTACCGCGAATCGCCGTAAAAAGGCGGCGATCTGTGGGTGGCCGATAGGGGGGGCGCCCGCCGAAATCCGGAGAAGTGTGCCCACAGCTCGGGCGGACCCGATGTCCGCCGACGAGCCGCGATGAGTGGCCACAGCTAAAGAGCGGGGAACCGCCGATGTAAACATGCCGGTTCCCCGCTCTGTCAGTGCGGGCATGGGAGATCTACTGATCCCTGTCACTGGGATCAGTTAGATCTCCTATGCCCATGTTAGCCAAGTCCCCCCCCCCCCAGTTAGAACACGCCCAGTGAACATAGTTAAGCCCTAGCTCTCCCCCCCCCAGGTTAAACCCTTCACTGCCAATGACATTTACACAGTAATCAGCGATCGCTGTATAAATGTCATTGGTCACAAAAAAGTGTCAAAAATATCCGACATGTCCGCCCCAATATCGCAGTACCGCTAAAAATCTCAGATCGCCGCCATTACTAGTAAAAAAATTAAAAAATAAAAACCCCAGAAATGAATTCTCACCATCCGTAAACGCGGCCACTTTTGTGCAAACCAATCAATAAATGCCGATTGCAATTTTTTTTTATCACAAATATGAGGAAGAATATAAATCGGCCAAAACCAATGAAAAAAATGTTTTTTTATATTTTTTTTTTTTTGGATGTCTATTTTAGCAAAAGGTAAGAAAAGCTGTTTTTTTTTTGCAAAATTGTCGCTCTTTTTTTGTTTATAGCGGTGATCAGAAATGACGCAGAGGTGATCAAATACCACCAAAAGAAAGCTCTGTTTGTGGGAAAAAAAGGATGCAAATTTAGTTTTTGTACAACGTCGCACGACCTCGCAATTGTCAGTTAATGCAAGGTAAATCCTTCCAGGGCTGAAGTGGTTAAAGAAACCTGTCAAGTAAAAAAAAAAAAAAAAGTTCATTATTATTACGTCTTCCTGTTTAACTCCTTATTAACCCTTAATTTACTCTGATCAGTCTTAATTGACTCCTTATTCTCCTCCATTTAATTATTATTTTCCTGATGATTTTTTTTTGTTCCAATTCTATCTTATTTATTGATAACTAAAACTTTTTTTTGTTTGCCTTGTTCGCTAATATTTTTATACCTTTAATACAATGTTTTCCATTGAAAAAAGTGCACAAATGAAAAATAAATATACATTTATTTAGATTGTAAATGACTTTTCAATGCTTTGTACCACTGCTGACAGATGAAGTGCAAACAAAACAGTTGCGGTAGGTATCAGTAATTGGTATCGGCAAGTACAAAAAAAAAAAGTAATCGGTACTCATAAAAAAAAATAGTATCGGTGCATCCCTAGAAACATCAGTTAAGTTTTGATCAATAAGGTGGCACTGCTTCTGCTCAGAAGTGATCCTCAGTGCTTGTGATTTATGCTCCTCTCTCTCAATGCAGGACTGCCAGGCTCCTTATACTGGATAAAATACCATCTCTTCCATCTAAGTTTATCTTAGCAGTTCTTTAGAAGGGATGTTAACAGCTTGCCGACCGCTGGTCGGCAATTGACGGCGACAGAGTGGCTCTGTAACGCAAATCGCCGTCATACGACGGCGGGCGCGATACAGAGCCACTGTGAGCGCGCCCGCGCGCTCACTGTGTCCGGGGGGGTCCAGGGAGCGGGTGCGGCGGCTTCGATTGCCGCCGGCCACCCGCGATGCCCCCCCCGGAGTGAAGGAACGGAGGTCCGTGTATGTAAACACGGACCTCCGCTCTGTGTGAGGGGGAAGGGCTGTGATCACAGCCTTCCTGTAAGTGAAGGCTGTGACCACTTCCTTTCCCCAGCTAGGCAAGCCCCCCTACAGTAAGAACACGCCCAGGGAACATAATTAACCCTTAGGTTAACCCCTTCACTGCCAATGGCATTTACACAGTAATCAGTGCATTTTTATAGCACTGATCGCTGTATAAATGCCAATGGTCCCAAAAAAGTGTCAAAATAGTCCGACATGTCCGCTGAAATATCGCAGTACCGCTAAAAATCGCAGATCGCCGCCATTATTAGTAAAAAATAAAAAAAAATTAAAAACCCCAAAAATGAATTCTCATCATCCGTAAACGCGACCACTTTTGCGCAAACCAATCAATAAACGCCGATTGCGAATTTTTTTATCGCAAATATGAGGAAGAATATAAATCGGCCAAAAACGGTGAAAAAAAATTTTTTTTATATTTTTTTTTTTTGCATTTGTATTTTAGCAAAAAGTAAGAAATTTGGGTTTTTTTGCAAAATTGTCGCTCTTCTTTTGTTTATAGCGGCGATCAGAAATGACGCAGAGGTGATCAAATACCACCAAAAGAAAGCTCTATTTGTGGGAAAAAAAGGACGCAAATTTCGTTTGGGTACAAGGCCGCACGACCGCGCAATTGTCAGTTAAAGCGACGCAGCGCCAAATCGCAAAAAGGGCTCCGGTCCTAAAGCTGGAAATCCCTCCGGGGCTGAAGTGGTTAATATACAGATGGCCACTAGAGGGTGACGGTACAAATCTGCATATGAAAATATGGTACAGCAAGCATGCAAAATGAGAGATCCAGGTTTCATTTTAAGCAGCGGCGGCTGGTCCATGAGCTGCATCGGGCAAAGCCCCCCTAATCCATGTGCCCTGAGCCCACCCAGTTGTGTGACAATATCGAATTAATATTCACTATTGTCTTCTAGGATTCTCCTCCTGGGCAATCAGGAAGCGAGTCTTAAGACCCGATTGGCACAAGGAGAAGAAGTGGTCGCATTGGCGGCCAAGGAGGAGGAGACACAGGGTGAACTAGAGGAGGAGGAGAC
The DNA here is from genome assembly GCA_018402905.1 of Glandirana rugosa. NCBI lineage: Eukaryota > Metazoa > Chordata > Amphibia > Anura > Ranidae > Glandirana > Glandirana rugosa. The sequence continues at coordinate 74,178 of BLSH010051143.1, forward strand.
ACAGGGTGAATCCCAGGAGGAGGAGACACAGGGTGAACCCCAGGAGGAGAAGACACAGGGTGAACCCCAGCAGGAGGAGACACAGGGTGAACCCCAGCAGGAGGAGACACAGGGTGAACCCCAGCAGGAGGAGACACAGGGTGAACCCCAGGAGGGGAAGACACAGGGTGAACCCCAGGAGGAGGAGACACAGGGTGAAAGCGAGGAGGAGGAGACACAGGGTGAAACTGAGAAGACACAGGGTGAAGCCGCTGAGGAGCAAGTGCTGCCCACGACCTACATGGTGTAAGTGTGGGGTTGGAGGGCTGACAAGCGAGCGATGGGGGGGGGGTGGCAATTGTTTTGCTTGCCACCCCCCACACAAAATGGAGCACCAGCCGCCACTAGTTTTTAGTAGCAGTGAAAACAAATCTCAGAATAAGACCTCAAGGCAAACAGATTGTAGGTTTGCTGTAATCTGGTTTGTTTTTTCATACATAGGGTATTCAGGAGTAAAGGTAAGATCAATTAAAGATTATAAACCTCTTATGACACACGAGGCTATAATCTGGCCTCCTATCTCCAACACACAATCGCAGTCCCCCCCTGACCGATGACATCGCTGTCACTGATGGAGGAGAGTTAATAACAACAGAGAGTGCTTGTCTTTATTAACATTCACCTGCAGCATAAGATTAATGTATACCCCGCCATGATCCATGTAGCCCATTTATTACTGTCTGCACCACCACTGGCTGTGGGGGATTACAGCCGTCTGTGCCATTTGGCTTTCTGTAGAGATCAGGCGATGGACTGAAAAATTTGAATGTGTTCAGTGAACCCGAGAAATTTAAAGAGAAACTTTGGTTTGGGTCTATTTTATCTAAAGCCGAACTCCAGGCAGATATAAAAAGGTACAAACTAACCTTTTGATGCGCAACATAATGTATTGGTGTGGCTGCACAAAGGGTGGGTTTAGGCCTTGTAAACAGTTACGTTGCTCTCTGAAGAGCGATCTGCGCTCGGATCACTGTATCACCTCGGGGTTTTTTCACAAAAAATTTTCATTGAATTTTCGTTTAAGGATAACCTTTGAAAAATAAATAAATGCACATTTTTTTGCAGGTAAAAAAAATGTGATTTATTTTTTTGTGGGAGCCTGGAAAGTATTGCAACAGCAGATGGCGGGTGCAATGCAGAGATCCTGTAGACTGTCAGTATAAGCGGTCTGCTCGTACCTCATATGGGCAGGCAGATACACAATGACAGGAACAGACAATGAACTACCTAAAGCACTCAACAGCGCCCTGATAATTCATTCAGAACTACAAGCTGACAGCCGCAAAGGTTCATTCATTCACAGAACTCTGTAAATGAAGGATGTGGCCATTTGGGCGGAGCCTCGCACGACCGTGCTCTTTTCAAATAGTGACAGTGAATGTAGGGAGAAGATCCCAGGCCCCCCTGTCATAGAGGGGGGAATGGGGGAGTGGCTGCAGGAACAGGTTACATGTTCTCAAAGGTGAATGTATCCTTTAAATAATATAGAGTGAACTTGTTTATGAGACATGGGATGCAAGTAATGCAAATAATTGTGAATACATGAAGGGGAAAAACCTCTCAGCATACAAAAAGCCTTAGTAAACATGTAAAATCTTGTAACCAGAGGGATCCCAATAACGGTTGCTAAAGCAAAAACTGAAAGCATACAAAAGGGATGGGGGGAAGACATAAAGGGACAAGACTATAAGTAAGACTATGAGTCGGCTGTGTTGGGCTGGCACTGCTTGGTTTGTTACAGCAAGAGATGGGTCATCACCTCTGTTTAAACCCCTACATGCCGAGCTACCTCACTGCGGTCACGTCATCCTACAGGGAGGTCGCATGAGACCCCAATGATGCATACCTAGGGTAGGACTACTGCTTTAAGTGGTAGTAAACCCTCCTATCATTTTCAGCCAAGGAAGCTGCCATCTTTGCCTCTGTTTAATCTACAACTGCCATGATGCTGCACATGTGATCAGCTATAACACCAGCCATTGGATGGTTTGACAGTTTGGTTTAGAGCACAACCAATGGGAGTGTTACATTTCCAGCACGTGCCGGAAATGTGACTGGTTTTTAACCTGTTAAATGCATGGGTTTACTACCGCTTTAAAGGACCTTGCGACCAAAGGGCAGATCTTGGGCAAACACCAGATCGATCTTGTATTTCCTAGCAAAGGTGGAATTGGTGGTCCAGACAGCAGCTTTGCAGATCTGTTCAATGGAAGTCCCAGCCCTCTCAGCCCAGAGGGTTGCGATCGAGCGAATGGAATGAGCTTTTAGTGCTGGAGGACAATTGAGGTTTTAAGAGGCGTAATCCATTCCGATCCATCTAGCTATGGAGCTTTTAAAAGCAGGTATTTCTTTATGTGCGCCCCCAAATAGGACAAAACGAACTGAAGATTTCCTGAAGGGCTTGGTGACATCTGAGTATTAAAGGAAATGTTGGGAGGAATAGTGAACCATCATTGGTAACAGTGGGAGAAATATTACTCTCATTCCAATAATTGGTATTACTGGGAGGAATAGTGCCCCATCATTGGTATGGCAGGAGATTGTTCCGGTGTTGGTGTCCGTGAGAGCAATAGTGCTTCATATGAGTGGGAAGAATGGTATCCCAAGGGCCAGATAAAAGCTAGGATATGGCCTCAGTTTGGAGACCACTGGTGTATATTAAAGTATGAATGGTAAAAGCCTATGTCAGAGTGGATGTACAGTTGGGTCCACAATTTTGTTTTTTTCAGGTATTTACCAAAACGTATTGAAGCTATAGTTATATATTGGATATGGGCTGAAAAGTGCACACACTCAGGTTTAATTTGAGGGTATGTACATCCAAATCGGAGGAAGGGTTTAGGAATTACAGCTTTTAAGAATAGCCATCCCCCCCCCTTTTTCAAGGGGCCAAAAGTAATTGGACAATTGAATCAAAAGCGGTTTCATGGCCAGATGTGGGCTACTCCTTCAGTATTTCTTCATCAATTAAGCAGGTAAAAGGTCTGGAGTTTATCCGTGTGTTTTGGTCATGTCCGGCTATCCAGCTGTACAGGGTTCAAATTGTCTCTATTATCAATGACCTGCTGACTATCAATATAACACCATCCCCGCAGATATGTCTTCTGGGCCTGGTAGAGGAGCTGGCGCCCAGGGTGACTGAAAGGACACTAATTGGTCTCTTATTGTTTTATGGAAGGAAACCGATCACTGTGAGTTGGAGGCAGAGAGCACCACCCTCTCTGGCTGCATGAAGGGCACATGTAAATTGAGTACTACCGTTGTATATAACCACTTATTACCACCGGGGGTGCCCAAAAAAATATGACAGGGTATGGGCAAAATGGTTGGCAAAGTCCTCGACACTGGCGTGTGAGTAGGGGGGAGGGGTGCTCCTTTAGTTCTGGTTTGGAGTAGGAATCCCTTACCCGCCCCTTTTCCCTGTCGCCACTTATTAGAGCCTCCCATTTCTAGAGCACTCTTAGGAGGAAAACGTATGTTCACGAAACCTTTCTGACCTCATATGAGAACGAGCCACTGAGGTTATACACTTGCCCTGTTGGACTCATAAAAGGACTATATATATTTTTTACTTGGCTGTACATTTGATGATGGCCCCTGCATGGGTACGGAGTCCATTCAGGACAACTAAATGTATTGTTTGTTTGATTAAACCAATAAAAAAGATATTAAAAAAAAAAAAGGTCTGGAGTTGATCCCAAGTGTGGTTTTTGCATTTGGAATCTATTGCTGTGAACTTACATCATGCGTTCAAAGGAGCTGTCCAAGTGAAACAGGTCATTGTAAATCTTCAAAAACAAAACAAATACATCAGAGAGATAGCAGCAACATTAGGAGTGGCCAAATCAGTTTGGTACATTCTGAGGAAAGAAGAACACACTGGTGAGCTCAGCAACATAAAAAGGCCTGGACATCCACGGAAGACAACAGTGGTGGATGATCGCAGGATCCTCTCTAGGGAAAGAAAAACCCATTTACAACATCTAGACAAGCCAAGGACACTCTCCAGGTGGGTGTATCATTGTCAAAGTCTACAATCAAGAGAAGACTTCACGAGAGCAAATACTTATGAATGGTTTGCATCACAAGGTGCAAACCATTCATAAGCCTGAAGAATAGAAAAGCCAGATTAGACTTTGCCATCTATCTAATAGAGCTAGATCAGTTCCAGAAAAGCATCCTTTGGACGGATGAAACTAAGATTAATTAATTAACCTCATGATCCAAAGCACACAACATCATCTGTAAAACATGGTGGAGGTGGGGTGATGGCATGGGCATGCATGGCTTTCAGTGGCACTGGGTCATTGGTGTTTATTTATGATGTGACAGAAGACAGAAGCAGCCGGATTAATTATGCAGTGTTTAGAGATATACTGTCAGCCCAGATTCAGCCAAATTCAGCAAAGTTGATTGGACAGCGCTTCACAGTACAGATAGACAATGATCCAAAACACACTGCAAAAGAAACCCAGGAGCTTTTGAAGGAAAAGAAGTGAAATATTCTGCAATGGCTAAGTCAATCACCTGACCTCAACCCAATTGAACATTTCACTTGCTGAAGGCAAAACTAAAGGCCAAAAGAGCCACAAACAAAGAACAAATGAAGACATCTGCAGTTAGAGCCTGGCAAAGCATGAGAAAGGAAGAAACCCATGTCCATGGGTTCAAGACTTCAGGCATTGTCAGTAAAGGATTTTCAATAAAATATTAAAAATGAACATTCAATTTATGGATTATACTCATTTATCCAATTACATTTGAGTCCCTGAAAATCGGGGGACTGTGTATAAAAATGGTTGCAGTTCCTAAAATGTGTACTTGATATTTATGTTGAACCCCTAGAATTAAAGCGGACGGTCTGCACTTTAAATTCATTTGGATTGTTTTGTTTTAATTTTATTCTAGTGGCATAGAGAGCCAAAAGTATGAAAATTGTACCTATGTCCAAATATATATGGACCTAAATGTATGTTACCTTAGAAAAGAGTTTATAGAAAATGAAAGGAAGAATGTGGAGGAAAGGGGATTACAAGCAAAAAGAAGAGAGCATAGAAGGGGAGAGGGAGAGAAAAGGATGGTAGGAAGGTGGGGGTGGGGTCCCCAGGGGTTGCCTTAACTTATGTCTAAATGTGTAAGGCAGGTCATACATGGTGGAAATTTCTTTCCTGCAACCGTGGAAATTCGCTTGATTTCCCCATCAACATAGACAGTGTTGACAGGGGATCCCTCCTGCCGAGCCATTAGGGGGGGCAGGGGAAGCCATCTCCGCCAGGAGAACAGGAGAAGAAAGTTTTTATTGCTAGCGGCTATACCAGCCGCTAGCGATAATAGCAAGTAAAATCTGGTGGGCTGGTTGTTGTACCCAAGTTGATTGATCGATGGTACATTTAGCCTGCCCATATACTATTCGAATCTTGGTCAGATACTGCTGAACCGTTCGTAGGTTAGTAGTAGGCTATCCAGAGGGACCATATTTGAGTAACTTGTCTTAAAGAGGAGTCGCCCCCCCCCCCAAAAAAAAATTAAAAGTCAGCAGCTACAAATACTGTAGTTGCTCACTTTAAATATTAGGACACTTACCTGACCAGGGTCCCCGTGATGTCGGGCACTCAGATGATTTTCATATTGGCTCTCGGGTGCAGCCGCCGCCATTCCTGGTAAAGGGAAACCGGCAGTGAAGGCTTTCGGCTTCACAGCCGATTCCCTACTGCGCATGCGCAAGTCGTGCTGCACTTTCTAACTGGCCCGGTGGCAGAGGAGAGCAGTCTATGGGAAGTGGGGAAGGGGGACCTGTCAAAAACAGGTACCAGTCCCCCCCCCCCCAAAAGGTGCCAAATGTGGCACCGCACTGGGGGGAGGAGACAGATAAGTGAAGTTCCACTTTTGGGTGGAACTCCGCTTTAAGTAATTAGTGTGACAGCCATTACTTTTACATTAGTCATGGTCCCATATAAAGTGTTATAATTTTGAGTAAATTCAACGCTGGGGACTTCCACAAATGGACTGTTATCCGCTTGGTGACTTTAAATGTGAAGCCAATCAGCTCATTGATACATTCCTGAAAGCAAGCAGTGCAAGAACTTGAATTTCACTTAGAATCGGCCTCTTGCACTTCCTGCACAGCAGAACTCAGATTGTGGGAGGGAGAGGCAGAATGAGGAGCCGCTGAGTTGTGCTGCAATGCATGAAGCATTTTGATAGGAGGGAAGAGCATAGTGGTGTAGTGAATAGCACTTTCGTCAGGCAAAAAAAGGGTCGCTGGTTTCAATCCCAACCACGACAATACCTGCCTGGAGTTTGCATGTTCTGCCTGTGCCTGCGTGGGTTTCCTCCGGGTACTCCGGTTTCCTCCCACACTCCAAGGACATGCTGTTAGCTAAATTAGATTCTGTCCAAATTGGCCCTAGTATATGTATGCATGTGAGTTAGGGACCTTAGATTGTAAGCTCCTTGAGGTAGGGACTGATGTGACGGTACAATATTGTATAAAGAGCTGTGTAAATTGACAGCGCTATATAAATACCTGAAATAAATAAATAAATAAGGATGAGCTCATTAGTCTTTTTCCTTTCACTGCCCAAGACCTGTAACTTAAAGTTGTTGTCAAGTCTCAGCTCCCCACCCCCCCAAAAAAAAAAAAAACTGCAAAACAAAGGCATAATGAGCTAGTATGCATTGCTAGCTCATTATGAAATACTTACCTTGGAACTAAGCCGTTGTGGCAGTCTCGGCACACCGCTGTGACCGGAAACATGCTGCTTCCTGGTCCGCGGCACCGGCCAATCACAGCGCGGGCTCCAGGGCTGTGATTGGTGGAGCCGCGCTGACGTCACTCCCACGCATGCGCACGGGAGCCATCATTTACGGCATGTTTACAGAAGGAACGGCACCCTGGGCCACCCCTGGGGGCCGATTCTTCAGTGCACATGTGCCGATGACATCGCCACATGCAGATATAGGGGATATCTCCTAAACAGTGCAAGTTTAGGAGATATTCCCGGGACCTACAGGTAAGACTTATTATAGGCTTATCTGTAGTTTAGGCCCCATTCACACCTCAGTGTTTTGTAGTTTTAAGCCTGAAGCTACAAAACGCTGGAGGGGAAAACATATCAATGATTCTCTATGGAGATGTTTCAAATCTCCACTCCAAAACGCCTGAAGCCAAAGGCCTGAAAACGCCTGAGGCTCAAACAAGTTCTGGAAGCATTTTTTCAGGCAGATTTGGGCGTTTTTCTGCTTTTTACATTGGTGAACTTTTGACCTGTACAAAATCGCGGCAGAATCGCGCAACTTTCAGCCTGAAAACGGCACGCTCAGGTGTGAATGCAGCCTTAAAGCAGTAGTAAACCCATGCATTTAACAGGTTAAAAACCAGTCACATTTCTGGCACGTGCCGGAAATGCAACACTCCCATTGGTTGTGCTCTAAACCAAACTGTCAAACCATCCAATGGCTGGTGTCATAGCTGATCACATGTGCAGCATTATGGCAGTTGTAGATTAAACAGTGGCAAAGATGGCAGCTTCCTTGGCTGAAAATGATAGGAGGGTTTACTACCACTTTAAGGTGGATGTCATGAGTTGACATCCACTTTAACTACAGCAGATCAGAATCAGGTCTCCTCCACGGTCGGGCAGGGCAGTGTAAATCTCAGAACTGGATGTGAAAATCTACAAATCTTTTGGCAGATAAAACAGCTCCTTTATATACATCTCATTTGTGTATTTAGCTGCTGTCCTGGAGTTCAGTCTTGCAATTTAACATTTGTCTGAAAATAAAGGAGGAGGAAAATCGTATTTTCATACCTGCAATTTGGCTTAAAATTCAAAAGATCTGAATTAAAAACTACTTATCGTTGCTTTAAATATTTTACGTTAAAAGAAAAAAGCCTTTTTTTCAGTAGGCAGACAAGAGAATGTATTGTCAGCAGAGGTTATTAGGGAGGACAGGATGCCTCCAGGCTCAGATGCAGCCTCCCGGAGAAGACGCGGGAGGCCATACTTTGCAGTATGCAGGTCTAGCGGTGATATGATCTGCAGGGCAATGACTGACAGCCTGCTTAGCTGCACTGAGAGCAGGCATCTGACAGTTCATCCGAAAGGTCCCAGCCAACACTTGGCCCCTCTGGCTGCCCTCCAGGTCCTTAGTTGTGATGTAAAGCTGTTCTGTCACGGAGGCCCTGCACAATGCTCTGCGTCAATCACTGGCTCTGCAGCCCATTATCAAAAGTGTTCAGAATGCAAACTTTGCAGTGCCGGATTGTCTGCAGAGTCAGGTCTATGTTAATAAAGTTGCATTCTATTTAAAACCAGGCACTTAAAAAAAAAAAATGGCATCAATTTCTATTTAAATTTGAAAATCAAAACAAAGTGTGCCATCGTGTATCAATAGAATGCAATAATTTAACCACTTCAGCCCCGGAGGTTTTACCCCCCCCCCCTCCTTAATGACAAGGCCATTTTTTGTGATACGGCACTGCGTTATTTTAACGGACACTTGCACAGGCGTGCGACGTTGTATGCAAATAAAATGGATGTCCTTTTTTTCCCCATAAATAGAGCTCTCTTTTGGTGGTATTTGATCACCACTTTGGATTTTATTTTTTGCGGTAGAAACAAAAATAGCGACAATTTTGAAAAAAAAAATAATATTTTTTACTTTCTGCTATAAAACATATCCAATAAAAAAATGCAAATAATCAAATTGCTTCATCAACTTAGGTCAATATGTTTTCGAATACATATTTTTGGTAAAAAAAAGTTCCAATAAGAGTATATTGATTGGTTTGTGCAAAAGTTATCGTGTTTACAAACTAGGGGATAGATTTATGGCATTTGTATTTATTTATTTTTATTTTTTTACTAGTAATGGCGGTGATCAGCGATTTTTAACGGGACTACAACATTGGCGGACAAATCGGACACCTAACAAACACTTTTAACACTTTTTTGGGAACCAGTGACAGTACTACAGTAATCAGAGGTAAAAATATGCACTGTTACTGTGCTGACACTGGCAGGGAAGGGATCAACACCAGGGGCGATCAAAGGGTTAAAGCGGTAGTAAACCCACACCCAAAAAAAAAACCCTGCAAGACAATAGCAAAATGTGTTAGTATGCATCACATACTAACACATTATGAAATAATCACCTTAGAACGAGGCCCCCGCAGCCCATTAGTATTGAGGGAGCGGACATGATGTCCCTCTTCGTTCTTCCAGGTACGCGGCTCCGGCGCTGTGAGTGGCCGGAGCCGCAAGACATCACTGCGTGCGGGAGCTCTTTGTTCTGGCAGCGATTTCTGATTTTCCGTCAACCTCCGCCGGATCATCAGAGCACATGCGCCGTGACGTCAGACGGCTGCATGCAGGACAAATATCTCCTAAACCATACAGGTTTAGGAGATATTCATTTTACCTACAGGTAAGCCTTATTATAGGCTTACCTGTAGGTAAAAATCACATTAGGGGGTTTATAACCACTTTAAGTGTGCCCCTAGCTGGTGCTTGCCAAGTGTGTGGTGGATGGCCTGACTGGCTGATTGACTGGATTAGCAGGAACACAAGATCACAATGTTCAGCCCTGTCAGAACCGCGGTCTGCCTTGTTTACATTGGCAGACCGCCATTCTCTGTGGGGATCGATCACAGATGGCCGGCAGACATCGCTCTCCCCTTAGGCCAATCAGCGTGCGCCCCCGGCAGCTATTGCACGAAATGACGTACAGGTACGTAGTTTCGCGCAATAAAGCCAACCTGCCCCAGTATATGTACTGCAGCCGGTCGGTAAGTGGTTAAAAAAAATAATATGCAAAATCAAAATAAAATACATATATTTGAGAAAATTATTTAAGGGCGGGAATTGCTAAATTTTCAGCCTGAACAAATTTTATAAATTTCCTATGGCATTTAAAGCGGAACTCAAATTTTTTTTAAAAAATTAAAGATTCTCCTTTGCAGTAGGGCTGTGTCCGTATGGCAAGGGTTAGCGGCTCTTTTAGGTCTGGAAGGATGGGAAAGGTTCACTTACTTGATCTCGGCTACTGCAGGTTCCTCTGCACTGCTGGGCCAGTCTCTGCAGCCTCTCCTCCCCTATTGCTCTGATGGGGCTCATGCATACTGCTTCTATAGGCGTTTGAGATTTTTTATTTCTGCCTCTAAACTCCCCTCCATGTTAGCCTATGTGTCCATGCACACTGTAGACATTTTCGGAAGTTTAGTGGCAAAAAAAAAAAAAAAAAAAACCTCCAAAGTCAAGTACAAATTAGTGGTTTTTGAGCTGAAAAAAACACCCGAAAGCTCATAAACGTTCATAAACGCGTATGGACACACATTTACGAGTGTTCAACGTGTTTCATGTACAGTGGTCACTGTATTTTCATTGGATGCATTCTATACACACACATACTGTATACAGTATAGGAAATAATGATTTGATCCCCTGCAGAGTTTGTAAGTTTGCCCACTTACAAAGAAATGAAGAGTCCATCATTTTTATCATAGGTGTATTTTAAGGCTAGGTTTTCACTATTGTGACCCCAAAGCTGCGCGATTTAGAGTGCGACTTTGATTGCAGCTTTGATCCAACTTTACACTAGAGCTGCACGATTCTGGCCAAAATGAGAATCGCAATTTTTTTTGCTTAGAATAAAGATCACGATTCTCGCGGCGTAATATATTAAATATACAAAAGAAATTGGGCTAAAAGCAGTTTAGTTTTTTGAAAGTGTAATTTTTCCAAAAAAATTGCGTTTAAAAGTCCGCTGCGCAAACAGCGTGTGACATAAAATATTGCAACAACCGTCATCTTATTCTCTAGGGTCTCTGCTAAAAAAATATATATAATGTTTGGGGGTTCTAGCACAAAATAATGGATTTTTATTTGTAAACAGCAAGTGTCAGGAAAGATTTAGTCTTTAAATGGTTAAACCAAACAACTATACAAGGGGAGTTCATTCAGAGTGCATTCCTTTGAAGTAAATTACTTTGTATCTTTTATCAATGGTGATTCAGAACTTGGCTCTCTGCCCAGACTTGGAAGTCTCCCCTGAGACTCAAGTCGCTCCGACTTGAA
>BLSH010051143.1:93080-114965 GCA_018402905.1 Glandirana rugosa
ATACCATATATAGACTTTTACATAGTTAGGACTACATGAGAGTAAAGAACTCCGGGCTTTTCCGGTCCTGTTACGTTTAAAGGGTGTTTAATGGGAGTCAATCTCTGTGTACTTCAACGATCTGCCTTGTTTACATGCGGACATCACCGGACCCGCGCATTGGCTCCCCCCCGTGCAGCGGGTGCACGCACCCATAATATCTGATACTGCAAGAGAGCCACCCTGCCACAGTATATATATGCAGTGGGCGGTCTTTAAGTGGTTAAAATTTCTTCATTTTCAAAAAAATTACCAAAAAAAAAAGTTAATATTTCAAAAAGCCCGCCATGCCTCCTACTAAAAACCATGGACTGTCTACTTTCCAAAAAGGGGTAATTTGTGGGAAATTTGCAATGTCCTGGCCTTTTCGGGCCTCAAGAAATGAGAGTACATCAGGATTGATACATTTTCAGATATATACCATAGTTTGTAGACTCTATATCAGCCTTTCTCAACCTTTTCAACACCGAGGAAGCCTTGAAATAATTCTCCGGTTTCGGAGAACCCCTGCTAAATCTACAACTGCTCAAGGAACCCCCCCTAGCAACCTCTGGGTGTACCCTAGGGTACCACGGAACCCTGGTTGAGCCTTTCACACAGGCAACATAAACACTGATTTGGGTTATTTTTACCAAACAAATGTAGCAGAACACATTTTGGGCTAAATTTATGAAGATTATTTATTTGCAAAATTTTATAATAGAAACGAAGAATAACGCGTTTTTTAAAATAATTTCAGTCTTTTTTTTGTTTATTTAGAAAAAAAAAAAAAAAAAACCCAGTGGTGATTAACTGGTTTCCCGACCAGCTCGCGTACATTTACTGCTGCAGAGTGGCGCTGACCCACAAATTGCCGTCTATAAATGGCGGCTCGGGCGGGGGCCGCGCCGCCGGCAGCACTCTCTCGTGCCCACCGCACTCTGCAGCAGTGTGGCCGCGGCTTGGGTGGACTCGGTCTCCGGCGGCGAGCTGAAATTGCCTGGCAAAGAGGAAGAACTGGGAACCGCCGATGTAAACACGGCGGTTCCCCACTCTGTCAGGCAGCATCTAAGAGATCTATTGATCCCTGTCACTGGGATCAGTTAGATCTCTTATGCCCATAACAGCCCAGCCCCCTCACAGTTAGAACAAAATGAGGGAACACAGTTAACCCTCACTGCCAGTGACATTTACACAGTAATAAGTGGATATTTAAATTTCTGAGCGCTGTATAAATGTCATTGGTCCCAAAAAAGTGTCAAAAATGTCCGACATGTCCGCCCCAATATCAAAGTCCCGATAAAAATCGCAGATTGCCGCCATTACTAGTAAAAAAAAAAAAAATGTAAAAATGTCAGAAATTAATTCTCATGGTTTGTAAACGCAGCAACTTTTGAGCAAACCAATCAATAAATGCCGATTGCAATTTTTTTCTACCAAAAATATGAGAAAGAATATAAATCGGCCAAAACCGATGAATAAATTCGTTTTTTTATATTTTTTCAGGATTTGTATTTTAGCAATAAGGAAGAAATATTGTTTTTTTGTTTTGTTTTTTTGCAAAATTGTCACTCTTTTTTTGTTTATAGCGGTGATCAGAAATGACACAGAGGTGATCAAATACCACGATAACAAAACTCTATTTGTGGGGAAAAAAAGGATGTCAATTTTGTTTGGGTACAACGTTGCACGACCGCGCAATTGTCAGTTAAAGCGACGCAGTGCCGAATCGCAAAAAGTGCTCTGGTCCCAAAGTGTGAAATCCTTGCGTCCTTAAGTGGTTAAATACCACCAAATGAAAGCTTTTTGGATGAACAAAAAGATAAAAAGTAAGTTTGGGTACAGTGTAGCATAGCCGCGCAATTGTCATTCAAAGTGTGACAGCGCTGAAAGCTGGAAATTGGCCTGAGCAGGAAGGGGGTGAAAGTGCCCGGTATTGAAGTGGTTACCAATCACGACGCCCTGCACTAAAGATATGGCAAAAAATGTCACTGCATTTTAGAGGCAGTAGGTGACTCTTGGCGCAGTTGCTCGCTCTAAGTCCCAACCGTCACTGACAGCTGGGCTCACGTCTAACAAACAGGGAACAACCAGAGTGGTTGCTAATCATAGTTACATAGTTAGTCAGTTTGAAAAAAGATACAAGTCCATCTAGTTAAACCAAAAAAAAATAAAAAATGATATATAACCATACAATCCCATATACAATCCTTCACCCACAGTTGATTCAGAGGAAGGCAAAAAAAAACCCCAGCAAAGCATGATCCAATTTGCTATAACGGGGGAAAAATATTCCTTCCTGATCCCCCAAGAGGCAGTCGGAATCACCCTGGATCAACTTTACCTAAAAATGTTAGCACCCAGTTATATTATTTACATTAAGGAAAGAATCCAGGCCTTTTTTTAAAGCAATCAACTGTGCTGTCCAAAACCACCTCTGGGGGAAGTCTATTTCACATTTTCACAACTAACTGTGAAGAAACCTTTCCGTATTTGTAGAAAAACAGATAAGTCAAAAAGACAAATAAAGAAATCATAAAAGATCATAAATACATAATACTTATAATCAAAGCAGGAGTGAATTTTTAGAAAAAACAGCAACAATTTACTATCTTGTAATTTGCATGATTCTTGCCAAGTAGCTCACTAAGCCCGACATGTTTCAGGATATTCCAATCCTTTCCTCAGGGGCATTCATACAAGACAAGACTCCCACTGCGAAATATATACACAGATGTATAGGTTATCTTTCACGTTATTGAAAAACATGCATATTCCAGTCTGAGTATCTCATACAGAGTTCATTACCTTTCTATGGCGTGCTACACTCCCATCCACCAAAATGGCCACCCAGGAGCCATCAAACTCGTGGATAAGAAATCCAGACGAGAGTGGCTCAATGTGCGGGCAAGTGTACAGACAGCGCCCCACTGAACTCCCCAAAGGAATCCCCAGATGAGCCGGACTCCGGGAAGGATGGACGTCAGATGGCCAGGGTTGTCAAAAATTCTCATCAGACTCCCCACGATGACGGGCAGGATCTGTCCAGTCACCAGCTCTATAACAGAGAAAAAATCACATAGGCTCTAGGAGGGCTCAACATAGCCCCAAACCCACAGCCCATCTAAGATATATAGATTAGCTTACCCTATATTCGGGATGTCAGTCTCATATTGGGGATGATAAGAGGATAACCCTGTATTGTCTCTGTAGCCTGAGAGAGAGACATGGCGTGTTTCCTTCTTTTTATGTATCCCGCCGCGTGTGTCAGCGCGGGAAAAGAAACCGGATATGACGTCATACAGCGTCGCCGCCGGCGGCGTCATCGTTCAGGGCCGGAAATGGCGTCAGAAATCGACGCTAAAGACCCAGAAGATTTCCCACAGAGCCCATAATGTGTGTGTATATCGAGGTGCGCCATCTTGTGGCCAAAATCCATATATCTATACTTCCCTATTAAAGGGGGCAAAAGCACAGAAGGGATTCAAAATTTGGAAAAAAACAGAAGGGGAAAACAGGTTGTCCTACTCCCAAAGTGGGGCATCACCAAGAGGTCCCAAGGAGTCCCCGAGGGAGGCGTGCGCGGCCGACCCACCCCCAAACCACCACCCAGACCCCCCACACATACAGGAGGATGGGAGGGGGCCCAGGGGGGGAAAAAAGGGGGGGGAGGCCTGTCCCGCACGTCCCCCCCACCGACGCATCAAAGTGGTCAGGGCAGTCAGGGCAAGGATTGCCCATTCGCCCCGACCAAGCGAATGCCGCCCACCCCAGATTGGGAGAGAGAATCCCCCCAGTTCGGGAGTGGGCCTTTGTGCGTCGGGTGGGAACACTAAATGACCACCGGCCCGCCAGCATAGTGAGTGGCCACGTGACGGGAGGAGAGTGCAGCACGCATCAAAAGTCAGACAGAGCGTAAAACAGTTTACATAATAGTATAATAACATATTAACATCCATATAGATTATTTCATTTTTTCATTATCCAATGCCCATCGGACACATAAAGGTGTCCACAGGCATTTGCATGAATTGGAATTGTGGAAGATTTCAATGTACATTGGCGAGTTCCCAAACAAACAGCTCGAAGGAGGCAAAAAACGGACCATAAATGGGCAAAACCAGAACAAAGAACAGAAAAACAAAAAACAAAAAACATCTCCAGGAGTGGTGAAGACCCCCCATTAGTCCCCCGAGGGTTGGGGGGAGATCTCTAGATTTAAACCAAGAGACCTAGGAACAGAGTATTCTTCATTTGTATTGGGAGACCGCAACATCACTGATTAGAGGACATTCATGGATTTAGTATCTATTCCTTTTCACAGCCTCCTGAGTTAAAGCCCTCTAAGAAGGGTCTAAAACTGAGCTGTGTGTTTAGTCCAGGGGGTACCATAGCCTGCAACTTCTCAATCCAGCGTGTTTCATTCTGGAGTAATAGTTTATTCCAGTCGCCCCCTCTGGCATTGGGGTGTACACGATCCAAGATTAGGAAATTGAATCTAGGGCATTGACCCTGGTGGGTTGTCTTCACATGTCTTCCAAGTGGAAAGTCACATTCTTTCTGAGGGAAGCAGATGCCCTTAAGACGAGACTTTTGGCAAGAGGATATTCACATAAATGTCTAAAAAGAGCTTTCAAACGAGCTTATAAACAGGACCGACACACCTTGCTATTCCCACCTGTACAACAGGCCAAACCACCAATCACACGCCTTATTACACGCTATAATTCCCGTCATCAGACAATACGTCAAATATTAAACAAACACTGGCATTTACTACAAGTGGATCCACTGCTACGTCAATGCATACCAGAGACCCCAGCAATAACATATCGTAGAGCCAGATCAATTAAAGACCATGTAGTGGCTAGTGAGTTTACAGACTCATTTCGCGGGGATCCTTGCAAACGTAAGGGAACATTTACATGTGGGGGATGTGCATATTGCCGATATATGAACACCTCTTCCAATATCATACTACCAAATGGCTCTGTTTTCAAACCAAAACATTTCTCCAATTGTAAAACTGCAGGAGTAGTTTACCTACTTACCTGCGAGTGTGGCTGCTTTTATGTTGGAAAAACCAAGTTGGAGTTTTGGCGACGGGCCTATCGCCATATTTGCACCATGAAAGCAGCCCATCCGGACTTCCCACTTGGAAGACATGTGAAGACAACCCACCAGGGTCAATGCCCTAGATTCAATTTCCTAATCTTGGATCGTGTACACCCCAATGCCAGAGGGGGCGACTGGAATAAACTATTACTCCAGAATGAAACACGCTGGATTGAGAAGTTGCAGGCTATGGTACCCCCTGGACTAAACACACAGCTCAGTTTTAGACCCTTCTTAGAGGGCTTTAACTCAGGAGGCTGTGAAAAGGAATAGATACTAAATCCATGAATGTCCTCTAATCAGTGATGTTGTGGTCTCCCAATACAAATGAAGAATACTCTGTTCCTAGGTCTCTTGGTTTAAATCTAGAGATCTCCCCCCAACCCTCGGGGGACTAATGGGGGGTCTTCACCACTCCTGGAGATGTTTTTTGTTTTTTGTTTTTCTGTTCTTTGTTCTGGTTCTGGTTTTTTTGCCTCCTTCGAGCTGTTTGTTTGGGAACTCGCCAATGTACATTGAAATCTTCCACAATTGCAATTCATGCAAATGCCTGTGGACACCTTTATGTGTCCGATGGGCATTGGATAATGAAAAAATGAAATAATCTATATGGATGTTAATATGTTATTATACTATTATGTAAACTGTTTTACGCTCTGTCTGACTTTTGATGCGTGCTGCACTCTCCTCCCGTCACGTGGCCACTCACTATGCTGGCGGGCCGGTGGTCATTTAGTGTTCCCACCTGACGCACAAAGGCCCACTCCCGAACTGGGGGGATTCTCTCTCCCAATCTGGGGTGGGCGGCATTCGCTTGGTCGGGGCGAATGGGCAATCCTTGCCCTGACTGCCCTGACCACTTTGATGCGTCGGTGGGGGGGACGTGCGGGACCGGCCTCCCCCCCCCTTTTTTCCCCCCCTGGGCCCCCTCCCATCCTCCTGTATGTGTGGGGGGTCTGGGTGGTGGTTTGGGGGTGGGTCGGCCGCGCACGCCTCCCTCGGGGACTCCTTGGGACCTCTTGGTGATGCCCCACTTTGGGAGTAGGACAACCTGTTTTCCCCTTCTGTTTTTTTCCAAATTTTGAATCCCTTCTGTGCTTTTGCCCCCTTTAATAGGGAAGTATAGATATATGGATTTTGGCCACAAGATGGCGCGCCTCGATATACACACACATTATGGGCTCTGTGGGAAATCTTCTGGGTCTTTAGCGTCGATTTCTGACGCCATTTCCGGCCCTGAACGATGACGCCGCCGGCGGCGACGCTGTATGACGTCATATCCGGTTTCTTTTCCCGCGCTGACACACGCGGCGGGATACATAAAAAGAAGGAAACACGCCATGTCTCTCTCAGGCTACAGAGACAATACAGAGTTATCCTCTTATCATCCCCAATATGAGACTGACATCCCGAATATAGGGTAAGCTAATCTATATATCTTAGATGGGCTGTGGGTTTGGGGCTATGTTGAGCCCTCCTAGAGCCTATGTGATTTTTTCTCTGTTATAGAGCTGGTGACTGGACAGATCCTGCCCGTCATCGTGGGGAGTCTGATAAGAATTTTTGACAACCCTGGCCATCTGACGTCCATCCTTCCCGGAGTCCGGCTCATCTGGGGATTCCTTTGGGGAGTTCAGTGGGGCACTGTCTGTACACTTGCCCGCACATTGAGCCACTCTCGTCTGGATTTCTTATCCACGAGTTTGATGGCTCCTGGGTGGCCATTTTGGTGGATGGGAGTGTAGCACGCCATAGAAAGGTAATGAACTCTGTATGAGATACTCAGACTGGAATATGCATGTTTTTCAATAACGTGAAAGATAACCTATACATCTGTGTATATATTTCGCAGTGGGAGTCTTGTCTTGTATGAATGCCCCTGAGGAAAGGATTGGAATATCCTGAAACATGTCGGGCTTAGTGAGCTACTTGGCAAGAATCATGCAAATTACAAGATAGTAAATTGTTGCTGTTTTTTCTAAAAATTCACTCCTGCTTTGATTATAAGTATTATGTATTTATGATCTTTTATGATTTCTTTATTTGTCTTTTTGACTTATCTGTTTTTCTACTCTGAAATATTGTAATAAAAAATAATTTTTATATATTCAACTTGAATTTATTTTCTGTGCCCTGAAAATCCCAATTTATTTGAGGGAAATTTCTCTTGTTAAACATTATATTCTGGGATGCTTGGCACATAGGGCGCTCAATGCCTAAGTGATCAAAATTGGTTATAATTTCCGTATTTGTAGATCAAATCTTTTTTCCTTTAGACATAAAGAGTGCCCCCTTGTCCTTTGTGATGACCTTAAAGTAAATAACTCAACACCAAGTTCACTATATGGACCACTTATATAATTGTACATGTTGATCATATCCCCCCTTAATCTCCTCTTCTCAAGAGAGAATGAATTCAGATCTTCTAGTCTTTCCCCATAGCTGAGCTCCTCCATGGCTCTTATTAGTTTGTTCGCCCTTCTCTGCACTTTCTCCAGTTCCCCGATATCCTTTTTGAGAACTGGTGCCCAAAACTGAACTGCATATTCCAGATGAGGTCTTACTAATGATTTGTACAGGGGGGCAAAATGATGTCTCTATCTCTGGAGTCCATACCTCTCTTAATACAAGAGAGGATTTTGCTTGCTTTGGAAACCGCAGCTTGGCATTGCATGCCATTATTAAGCTTATGATGGGATCACTACTGATCCAATGACAAAAAAATGTATTTTTCTATACATACTTACCTGTAGAATCCATTTCTTTAGAAGAAGGACATCATGGGACACAGAGCAGGCCATATAAACATTACATACTGGATTATACGCCACCTATAAGTGAATGGACATTGGTAATTCAACTTAGACAGGAAGTCCTGCCCAAATATAACCTGCACTTCAGTTTTGTAGCAATCAATGAACTCCACAAAGACAGAGAGGGGAGGGACCTCTGTGTCCCATGATGTCCTTCAAAAGAAATGGATTTTACAAGAAAGTATATATAAAAAATCCAATTTCCTTTCTCGGACATCACAGGATAAAAAGCAGGCCATATAAACATTACATACTGGGATGTCCCAGAGCAGTCCCTGAGGGGAGGGAGACACAAGCTCAATTATATCACTGTCCCTAACACACTGGGGCCATTAGCCAAATCCTCTGCCGCCCTAACATCCACTTGATGGAATCTTGTGAATGCATGCAATGATGATCATGTAGCGGCCCTACAATTCTGTGCCACCAACGTCTGATGGCTGAAAGTTCAGGAGGTCCCTACTCTCCTGGGGGAATGAGCTTTCACCCTGAATGGGGAAACCTTCCCCTTAAACCATAAGCTTGAGTATTCAGCTGGCGAATCCACAGGCAAAATAGCTGACTTGAATGCCACCTGACTCTTCCTAGGACCTTCAGGCAAAACAAAAAGATATCAGTCTTCCTGATTTCTGCAGATCTCTTCAGATAGATCTTAACACCACACACCACATCTAGAGAGTGCAATCGTCTCTCCTCCGGTGAGGAGGGCTGAGAATAAAAAGGTAGTAAAATATCTTCATTGAGATGAAAGGCCGACACTACCTTCAGTAGGAAGGATAGAAGAGGCCACATGACCACCTTATCCTGGTGCAATCTCAAGTATGGCTCTTTATAAGAAAGAGCTGCCAACCCTGAAGCCCTTCTGGCTGACGTGATGGCAAAAAGAAAGACTAGTTTCCTACTCAAAAGAACCAAGGGAATCTCCCCAATAGGTTCAAAAGTCTGCTTTTGCAGCACTGACAAAACCAAATTCAAATCCCATGGACAGGAAGGAAATCTAACAGGTAGTAACAACAAGTTACCCCTTGAAGAAAAGTTCTGATCAAAGAGTGAGAAGCCAAAGGCCTCTAAAAATACATGGACAAGGCAGAAACCTGCCTTTGATCGTAGTTAAAGCCAACTTCAAGTCTACTCCTGTTTGAAGAAAGGCTAGTATTCTACCAATCAGACACTTGTGGGGATGTCATTTCCTGGCCTCACACCACGCAATGTAAGCCTTCCAGACCCTGTGATAAATCTTCCTGGTGACTAGCTTTCTAACGTTTACCATTGTGGACAATACAGGGCCTGAAACCCTGCGATATCTCTCCGTAGAAATGAGATTGGGGGAAAAGCATAAATCAAGGAGAACTGGACCCATAGAGGCACCATAGCGGCAATGCCTATAGCCAGAGGATCCTGAATAGGGACGCCAGTAGATCCACCTCTGGCGTCACCAAGGCGCAGGCAAATTACCCGAAAGACTTTGGGATGTGGCAACCACTCTCCCGGGTGTATCTGTTGGCGGCTGAGAAAGTCCGCCTTCCAAATTTCCACCCCTGGGATGTGAACTGCAGAGAGTCTTGGTACATGATTCTCTCCCCAAGAAAGTAGTAGGCAAACTTCCCTGTGTGCCAACTGACTTTTAGTGCCACCCTGATGGTTGACATAAGCCACTGCCGTGGCCCTGTCGGTCTGTACCCTTACCAGATAGCCCTGCAACCTGGATGACCAATACCTCAGAGCTAGCCAAATGGCTCATAGCTCTAGGAGGTTGAAGGGCAATCTCTGCTCCACCAAGGACCATCTCCCCTGGACCATGAAGTCCCTCATTACCATTCCCCAGCCTATAAGATTGGCATCTGTGGTCACAATCTTCCAAGACACTGGAAGAAAAGATCTGCCCTGAGACCGATTCTTGTTTACTAACCACCAGGTGAGATTCCATCAAGCCCTGGGAGATAAGGACATGCAGGAATCCAAAGTCTGCAACTGTCTGTTCCACTCTGCCAGGATGTTGCGCTGAAGCGCCCTGTATTGAAACTGTGCATAGGAAACTGCTTCGAAAGAGGCTACCATCTTCCCTAGCAACCTCACACAGAGCTGGCAAAAAAACTGAAGTGCTCCCAATGGGGAGGGGTTATATTGGGGCAGGACTTCTTGTCTAAGTTGAATTTCCAGTGTCCATTCACCTGTAGGTGGCGTATAATCCAGTATGTAATGTTTATATGGCCTGCTCTGTGTCCAAGAAAGAAATGAAGTCTTCATCCTGCCGATGAATACTGCCACCTTCAGGCTGTGCCACCCAGAAACAATTTCATTATTAAAAAACAATAAATGAATTAAAAAATTTAATTTTGTTCTACATTACATGCACATATGCCAGCCCATAATAAAAGCATGTTTTAAATAAAAATAGTGACAATAAACTCACATTATTTATAGATCCTCTGGATCACCTGTGGGTATAGGATTGATGTTTTTTTTTCTCCTTTTTATTGGTTGAACTAGATGGACCTTTTTCACCAGACTAACCATCTAGTATATATAGAGCAGAGCATGTGACCAGAAATAACAACACTACTTTTCTAACACTGGTAGATGTGAGGTGCATTAGTAGAGGATAAGGAGCGTGTACAGCAGAAGTCCCCAACCCCCGGGCCGAGGACCGATGCCGGTCCGTGGCTTGCTGGGGTTGGGCCTGCACTTTCGCCCTCTAAACACCAGAGGGCATCCACTCCTCTTCTCCCAGCATCAGTACTCCCTTCCCTCTCTGTGGTCACATTGGCGACACGTGGGAAGAAGAGGAGGAGAGATGAGGAGAAGAGCCAGCCTGGGTACAGGATCATTATAGAGCACTGCTGAGACCCTAAACCCCCGCCCCATGTCCTGGGGGCCTTCATACTAAGCTGCACCCACCATGACAAGCTGCAACCCCATCGCTCCCCCCACCTAGTCCGTGGCAGGGTTGTCTTTTTCAGCGAGGTGCTCCCTGGTGCCGGGGAGGTTAGGGGACCACTCATGTATGGTTGAACTAGATGGATATAGGTTGAACTAGATGGACTTGTAATGGATGTAACTATGTACAGGACATAAAATGAGAGCCTAAAACAAGAAGCCATTTACCCTTAAGCTATGTAGGGGGTTCTTTACTGTTAGAGTGGTAAGGTTTTGAAACTTCCTTTCACAATTGGGTGTCAGCGGGGAGTGTTGGTATTTTGAAAAATCTCTTAGATTGGCATCTTAGCGAACGCAATATACAGGGATATGGGAAATGGTACAGCTATAAATACATGCACACTGATACACCCACTGAACTGGGTGGACTGATGTCTTTATTCAACCTTACCTATGTTAACTATGTAATAACGGTGAGACTTAAATAAATAAACAAATAAATAAAAGCCAAGGTTTACTTGATATTAAAGAATGACTGATGTAAAAAAATTACTTTAGTGTTGCTTTACAACAGTGTAGCAAATACAGTATAAACTGTACATGTCCTTAAAGCAGACTTGTCATCCTAATGGAACTAAAAGCAGATCATCCATTTTTTAAAAATATGTATAAAAATGTTTTGCATGTGTAAATTTGTCATAGATTTATTATTTAAGTGGTATTAAAGGCTTGTTTTTTTTCATACTTACCTGCTCTGTGCAGTGGTTTTGCACAGAGCAACCCCCAATCCTCCTCTTCTCAGGTCCCTTGCCGGCACTCCTGGGTCCTCCTTCCTGCCTAGTGCCCCCACAGCAAGCAACTTGCTGTGGGGGCACCCGGGCAGGCTCTCTCTTGAGCTGCTGCTCCATGTGTGGCCATTTACACACAGAATGCTGGTCGACCCCACCCCCCGCTCTCTCCTCATTGGCTCACTGACTGTGAGCAATGCACATTTCCACCCATATTTTTTTACTCCATGCAAACAAAGGAATTTTAAGTGTAGAAAAGCTAAAATACATCATTTTTTCCAGTCTTTATAAAACAGAATAGGCGGACTGCAGTATTGTTCTTTTTTTGACAAAATGGTACAGTACCTTCATTTGTTCTGGAGATTTCATTGTTGGAGCTGTTCTCTACAGAATGCATTTGGCCGACGACTAAACCACTCCATAGACACCAGAGGAAACCTCAATACGAGTGATCTGTAAAATGAATCCGGTATGATCAACGAAGCAGGATCAAGGACAAGAATTACAATCATGAGTAACAAAAGTGATGTATTGGGCTCTTCAGTATCACTGACACTGATCGCTGATTGCTGTGGGTTAGGTTTTTTACGGCCTCAATGAAAAAAACAGCTAATTACAAAGTATTTTAGGGCAGTAGTTCTCAGTCTTGTCTTCAGGGTTGGGTGCGTTGTTCCTACACACAGAGGTACTAGAGGCAGGCCAGGTAGGAGAGAAAGAGATCCGAGGAAGCTTTGGAAGGGGGGCTGCACACTGTGCATAACAAACCCCCAAACTCTGCACTCGGCCCACCCCTGCACTCTGAAGGTAGCGCACCTCTAAATCCTGCACATTGCGCACCCCTGCACCCTGTACATTGCGCACTCCTGAACTGCACACTCCTGAACCCTGCACTCTGTGCATTGCGCACCCCTGAACCCTGCGCATTGCGCACTCCTGAACCCTGCACTCTGTGCATTGCGCACTCCTGAACACTACACATTGCACACTCCTGAACCCTGCACTCTGCACATAGTGCACCCCAGATACAACTTGCCCTTTGGGGCAACCATGCTGCTGATGCGGCTTACAATGACATTCAGTTTGACACCTCTGATACACAACCGTCCTTTTAAAAAATCACTGCGTCAGGTATTTGTTACCAGTGAAGGGGACCGTTAATGATACAGTAAAGACACTATAGACAACTGAGCACTTCTAACTTCATGGGAACAATTTAGGGAAGGCTAAATCTGTTCCGGCCTGTGTCCCAGTGCACAAAGAAAGCTCCATAAAGATATAGTTTGAGGACTTTGGTGTGAAGGAACTAAGGGAGGGAACACCAGCTGTGAGCCAGTTCTTTTTGTCCAACATCAGTGTTTGACCCCACAAATGTTCTTTTGGTTGAATGGACACACATTTCCACTCCAAAAAACTTGTTGAAAAACCTTCCCAGAAGAGTGGAGGCTGGAGGGGTTCAAACCATATTAATGTTCATGGTTTTTGCAATTCATTGTCCAACAAAATCCTATAGGTTTGATGGTCAGATGGTCAGCTGTCCACAAATGTTTGGCCAGTGTGGAAAATGTACTCACCTTTCCTTTGCTTCCCTGATGCTCCTATCAGCATTGGGGGCTGAAGAAAATACCTGGTACTTCTGGATATGGAGGATCTGCAATGTGTAGCTTACACAAGGGCTTTCCTTAGCTCCCATCAACTGCACAAAGTAGGCAGAGAAATATGTTGCTGGGGAAGGGAGATTAGTAAAGAAGAGCTAAAATGGCAAAATATCTAGGTGGTACAGTATTTTGGTAGAAGAGACCTCGTTTTTTTCTGCCAAAAGAAAGTACACGCCTTTACAAGAGATTCTGAAAAATATCTATACCCAACCAAACCCAGCCGCCATTAACTCTTAATCATTTGTCATCCCCCAGAGACCCTTTGGGGAGGGTATCCCCTTACCCTAACTTCCATTTCCCCTCACCCTACTTCTCCCCCATCCTCCTTCCCTCCATCCACCTTATCTCGCATTCTTTTCCTATTTTCCCCTTTTACTTTTTCTTATCTTTAAGCCTAGTACATACTAGTAGTTTTTTTTTTGTTCAACCCAGCAAGGCTGGAGGAGAAGGAGCCGCTGCACTAACTATCCGACATTAGTACAGCAATCTCCCCTGCTGTGCTATTGTGTTCTGACGGGGACAGCCGCCCCCCTGCCCGCCAGAACACTCCGGTCAGCGCTCTCAGCTAATCGGCAGACCTTTTTCGGTCATGCCCACTTGAGAAGCCGGCTGAACGGGCCGAATGTCAGACAGTTTCTATTGAACCACCTGACATTCGGCCCGTGTGTACTAGGTTTAAATTGTGCCGCAGTATCACATCTCGACAATGTAGGCTATTTGCCATTCATAGCTTCATAAGATGGTTTCTCCAATTGAACTGTCCTTCTTACGGAGACCACCAACCTCCTTTATGTGTTTTTCCTTTTATTTTTCATTGCTGATTTCATTGGCCACCTACCTCCTATGATCCAAAATAAATGCTTAGGGGGTCCCCGTTCAGGTTGAGTTCAGCTGAGTTGGATGCCGCAGGCTAGATAGGGTGCAGGCCGGGGGGGAAAAAACACTGTAGAAATAGGAAGATATAGCCTGGCCGCTGGTGGCTTCATCATGGAAGACCTCCATGATTAAGCTCCGAGGGATGGGCGAAACATGTTGGGGGCGTGTCCTGGATGAATCAAGCTGAAGCTGCTTTTACCTGCTAACCACTCCGGGCTATGTCCACAGATCTACTTCTTAGCCTGGCCGTGACACTTATTAGTCTTTGTACTTTATTCTGTAACATTTATATACAAGATACTTTGCCCACTCTCTCATTTCACTGCCTAAAACATTCAATAAATACGGCTGAACAAGAAAGTACATTTTCTGCCTGCTAGCAATTATGGTCGTGTGTACTGCCCAGCGAAGTGTACACTCAACTGTATGATGCTGAGAATGGAGCTGGCTGCCAGAAGACTGTGAATTTATACAGCAGTTACATCATTAGTGACCGCGTAACCGGCAAATCCAAGGTGCTGGGCTTGAGGAAGCGGAGTAGAAGATATTGGCAAAGCACTGGATGGAGCAGCAAAGGGGACCAATGTAGTGCACATTCAACTGTATGATGCTGAGAATGGAGCTGGCTGCTATTGGTAAAGCAGCAAGCAGCAAAGGGGACCATAGAGCTGTGGTACTGGAAGATGAGAAACTCTTCATTTTTACACAGTGTGGCAACTCCCCCTACAGTTCCACTGTAATACAATGCATATCAACCAATGGCCAAGCCAAGCAAGTAGCACTTTCACAAGAGTGTCAACAATGGCATCTTATATAGCTCTCTCAGTAGAGGTTCTCTTTAGTACACTTCTTCGTTTTTTATTGTTCGTTGCTTGGAATATACCAGGGACTGCGACAGCGAAGTTATCTTTGTCTGCCCCACTTGCCCTCCACGCAGTTCATTCTGTCAGCGAAGGAAAAAAAGAGCAACAGTGTTAATTAGCCGTTCGTGTTGAAAACGACTGTTTACGCTTCAGATCCAGACTGAACTGAGCAAGATAGTCGCCTCCATCTGTCGCCCTTTAATGAGGGGGAGGAAATCTCCGGCTGGGAGTCCAGATTAAAGACTGCACGTACTGGAGGGTTAGAACGCGGCAGATCAGCATTCAAAGGAGCCGTATATACACTGACCGAGAAAGGAAGGAACACGGCCTAATTACCACCATAATCATGTTTACAACTAGACGTTTGCAGAGAATGACAGTTTTCTGAATCAATACTTTCTCTTCTGTGTCAAAGCCAAAAATAAATGGCTTTGCTGTCCCAAGACAAACCTAAGGACTGTCATTACATTCTTCTAGATCAGTGGCCTCTAAATTGCGGCCCTTTGCTTGCCTCTATCTGGCCTTTGGGACACTATTCCTCCAAATGACACCAATAATGAGGCTCCATTCCTCCCACTGACACCGATGATGGGGCACTATTCTCTCACTGATACCAACCATGGGGCACTATTCATCTTGTTAAAACAAATGAGGCATGATTCCTCCAAATGACACCAATGATGGGACACTATTCTTCCAAATGACACCAATGATGGGGCACGACTCCTCCAAATGACACTGATGATGGGGCACTATTCCTCCAAATGACACCAATGATGGGGCATGATTCCTCCAAATGACACCGATTATGGGGCACTGTTCCTCCAAATGACACCAATGATGGGGCACTATTCCTCCAAATGACACCAATGATGGGACACTATTCCTACAAATGACACCAATGATGGGACACTATTCCTACAAATGACACCAATGATGGGACACTATTCCCACAAATGACACCAATGATGGGACACTATTCCTCCAAATGACACCAATGATGGGGCACTATTCCTCCCACGGAAACCAATGATGGGGCACTATTCCTCCCATTGATACCAACCATGGGGCACTATTCATCCTGTTAAAACAAATGATGGGGCACTATTCCTCTCACTAACAGCATTAAGGGGGTTCTCTTCCTCCCATTGATACCAACCATGGGGCACTATTCCTCCTGTTAAAACCAATGGGGCAGTGTTAACTTCCAGGGATGCCAGGACATTTTCTACTCACACTGACCACAGGTTGACCCCCCTAAGGCCCCTTTCAAACTGCCACGACATGAAAGTCGTGCAATTTTACCGGAAATTTTGCGGCCGCGATTTTGCCACGATTTCAGGGAATGGCTGTGTAAACTTGAGGTCTATGGACCTCAACTCGCATCAAAGTCGGACCAAAGTAGTACAGGGACTACTTTGAAGTTGGTGCGACTTGAAGTCGCACAGATATGAGCGGTGCTCATTGCAAATCATGGGGTAACACTTGTCATGCGACTTTGCAGTCCTAAGTCGCAGGACAAATTGCACAAGTGTGAAAGGGGCCTAAAGCCTGAAGGAGAGTAAACTGAACCTTTGTTTAAAAAAAGTTTGGAGTCCCCTGCTCTAGATCAATGGGGGTCGACTTATGAGATATTTCAACTTCAGATTCTTGATAATCATAAGTAGCCATACATAATATTCAGTATATGTAATGTTACAGAAGCCAGTTAGAGACTGTAGACGTAGTTGAGGAGATAGAGAGTATGGAGGTATTGCAATGGTGCAGGGGTCTCCAAACTATGGCCCGCAGGTCACATCCAGCCCCACAGCTAGGGTCAGTGGCACGCCCATAACGTAGAACCTTACCCAAAAAAAACTTGCAAACAGGCAGAATTTTAAATGCAGAAGAGACACACTATGTCTTTCCTACATTAAAGTTTCTTTACTGCAGCTCAGTGTGCAATGTCGGCAGTGCCAAGTTGAATGGCATGATCTCGGCTGGGCCAATGAAAAAACAAAAATGGCCAAGATCGGTACCCGGAAGCCAATCCAGCGCTGGAGATAAGGTGAGTATAGTTCCACTTTAATGTGCCCATACTGAGGATTAAGGTCAGCAAAGGCTGTCTACGGTCTCCACTTTAACCCCCCATCCCCTTCATGTAACGGGTGACTCTGATGGAGACTCTGATATAAGGGGACTCTGAACTAAGGGTCTGATAGATATCCTGATGTAAGGTGGGCTCTGATGGGTACCCTGATGCAAGGCGGGCTCTGATGGGTACCCTGATGCAAGGCGGGCTCTGATGGGTACCCTGATGTAAGGGGGGCTCTGATGGGTACCCCGATGTAAGGAGGTGGCTTTAATGGGTACCCTGATGTAAGGAGGGGGCTCTGATGGGGACCCTGATGTAAGGGGGCTCTGATAGGTAGCCTGATGTAAGGAGGGTTCTGATGGGGACCCTGATGTAAGGAGTTCTGATGGGCACCCAGATTTAATTGGGGCTCTGATGGGGAATCTGATGTAAGGGGGGCATTGATAGGGTTCTGATGTAAGGGGGGTTCTGATAGGTACCCTGATGGAAGGAGGACTCTGAAGGAGATGTGGGGGGGGGGGGGGGTTTCTGACAGGGATTTTTTTGGCCTGCACATATTTATAAAATATACAATGTGGCCCTTGTACTGAAAAGTTTTGGTGACCCCTGCATTAGTGGTACAAACTAGAGCTGAACAATTAATCCTAATAAAATCACGATCTCGATTCACCCCCCTCCCCCCTGCGATCTCCATCAGGCATTACCGCGATTTTCAGTGCAGTTAATGGAGTCCGACTTGCGGGGCAATTCAGCGCGACTTGACTGTATTAAAAGTCAATGCAAGTCGCCTGAAGTCTTTTCTAAGTCGGAGCGACTTGAGTCTCTGGGCGGACTGCCAAGTTCTGAGGTCACTGCTGATAAAAGAAGCTATTAAGATACAATGTAATTACTTCAAAAGGAATGAACTAGGTATATAGATGTTTCGTTTAACCATTTAAAGACTAAATATTTTCTGATTTGCTGCTTACAAATAAAAATCCCGTATTTTTTGCTAGAAAATGACTTGGAACCCCCAAACATTATATATTTTTTTTAGCAGAGACCCTAGAGAATAAGATGGCGGTTGCAATATTTTATGTCACACGGTATTTGCACAACGGTCTTTCAACACACAATTTTTTTGGAAAAACGACCCTTTCAAAACAAAATAAATAAACAGTGCTGTTCGCCCAATTTTTTGTATATGTAAGATGTTACGCCGCGAGAATCGTGAGAGAATCGTGATCTTTATTCTAAGCAAAAAAATTGTGATTCTCATTTTGGCCAGAATCGTGCAGCTCTATTACAAACTAAAGGCATAAAGGCACGCTAAATGGAGATGCCACATAAGTGGTTGCAAACTAGACATGCTACAGAAGGCTGCCAGAGACTATAGACATAGTATGGTAGAGCTGCATGATTCTGGCCAAAATTAGAATCACAATTTTTGTACTTAGAATAAAGATCACAATTCTGACATGATCCACGCGGCATATCATCATCTTTCACATTATACAAAAAAATTGGGCTAACTTTACTGTTTGTTTATTTTTTTAAAAATTTAATTATTTATTTTTTTTTTTTTTAAATTGCAATTGAAAGACCACTGCCCAAATACGGTGTGACATAAAATATTGCAACAACCGCCATCTTATTCTCTAGGGTCTCTGCTAAAAATATATATAATGTTTGGGGGTTTAAGTCATTTTCTAGCAAAAAATATTGATTTTAACTTGTAAGCAACAAGTGTCAGAAAAAGGCTTAGTCTTTAAGTGGTTAAACTGACCTCATTTACAGACCGGAGTTCATTCGTTTGATCTAAAATAACCAAACGATACATTGTTTATGGTTATCTATCAGCACTGAGCAACATTGCTGCCTTTTTTTATTTTATTTTGACAGCTCTGAGCAGAGAACTGCACTTGTTACAAGATAGTGAGGGGGGTTAAATCGAGATCGCAATTTTTTTTAATGATTAATCGTGCAGCTCTATGCAATAGGAAACACATGCAATAGGGTATTTTCTCTACCTTTTTTAGAGCTGCTGTCAGTGGCAGTTCTTGATTGCAATAAGGATCAAATACAACAGTTCCATAAAAACTGAACAGCGACAAGCCCTTATTGGGAAAAATATTTACTGCTTTCACTGTTTGCTTTATAACAACTGGAAACCATCTGAGGAAAAAGGTCCCGGACTGAACGTTACACGAGTGTCCCTTAAGGCCACATATACAGTTGGGCAAAAAAGTATTTAGTCAGCCACCAATTGTGCAAGTTCTCCCACTTAAAAAGATGAGAGAGGCCTGTAATTTCCATCATAGGGACACTTCAACTATGAGAGACAGAATGAGAAAAAAAAATCCAGAAAATCACATTGTCTGATTTTTAAAGAATTTATTTGCAAATTATGGTGGGAAATAAGTATTTGGTCAATAACAAAAGTTCATCTCAATACTTTGTTATATACCCTTTGTTGGCAATGACAGAGGTCAAACGTTTTCTGTAAGTCTCCACAAGGTTTTTGCACACTGTTGCTGGTAGTTTGGCCCATTCCTCCATGCAGATCTCCTCTAGAGCAGTGATGTTTTGGGGCTGTCGCTGGGCAACACGGATTTTCAATTCCCTCCAAAGATTTTCTATGGGGTTGAGATCTGGAGACCGGCTAGGCCACTCCAGGACCTTGAAATGCTTCTTACAAAGCCACTCCTTCGTTGCCCAGGCGGTGTGTTTGGGATCATTGTCATGCTGAAAGACCCAGCCACGTTTCATATTCAATGCCCTTGCTGATGGAAGGAGGTTTTTACTTAAAATCTCACGATACATGGCCCCATTCATTCTTTCCTTTACACGGATCAGTCGTAATGGTCCCTTTGCAGAAAAACAGCCCCAAAGCATTATATTTCCACCCCCATGCTTCACAGTAGGTATGGTGTTCTTTGGATGCAACTCAGCATTCTTTCTCCTCCAAACACGACAAGTTGAGTTTTTAGCAAAAAGTTCTATTTTGGTTTCATCTGACCATAAGACATTCTCCCAATCCTCTTCTGGATCATCCAAATGCTCTCTATCAAACTTCAGACGGGCCTGGACATGTACTGGCTTAAGCAGGGGGACACGTCTGGCATTGCAGGATTTGAGTCCCTGGCGGCGTAGTGTGTTACTGATGGTAGCCTTTGTTACTTTGGTCCCAGCTCTCTGCAGGTCATTCACTAGGTCCCCCCGTGTGGTTCTGGGATTTTTGCTCACCATTCTTGTGATAATTTTGACCCCACGGGGTGAGATCTTGCGTGGAGCCCCAGATCGAGGGAGATTATCAGTGGTCTTGTATGTCTTCCATTTTCTAATAATTGATTCCACAGTTGATTTCTTCACACCAAGCTGCTTACCTATTGCAGATTCAGTCTTCCCAGCCTGGTGCAGGTCTACAATTTTGTTTCTGGTGTCCTTTGACAGCTCTTTGGTCTTGGCCATAGTGGAGTTTGGAGTCTGACTGTTTGAGGTTGTGGACAGGTTGTGTCTTTTATACTGATAACGAGTTCAAACAGCTGCCATTAATACAGGGAACGAGGGGAGGACAGAGGAGCCTCTTAAAGAAGAAGTTACAGGTCTATGAGAGCCAGAAATCTTGCTTTTTTTGTAGAGGTGACCAAATACTTATTTTCCACCATAATTTGCAAATAAATTCTTTAAAAATCAGACAATGTGATTTTCTGGATTTTTTTTCTCATTCTGTCTCTCATAGTTGAAGTGAACCTATGATGAAAATTACAGGCCTCTCTCATCTTTTTAAGTGGGAGAACTTGCACAATTGGTGGCTGACTAAATACTTTTTTGCCCCACTGTACATGCTAGAGCAGTGTTTCAGCCATGGCTCCCTTAAAATCCTGCACAATCTCGAGGCACCCCATTTTAAAATGAAACTAGTAGTTTAGATAATGCAGCATCCACACAGGTAGGGCACCCAACATTAGAGGTGAGTTATTCTTGCAAAGCAAATACACCTTTGCGCACTGCTATTGACCAGTATTCCAGCATTACCCGTCTCCCTCAGTCTCTTTCCATCCTTCAACTAATGTGACCCCAGTGCTGATGGAGAGGGGCAGGGAAGGGGCAACAAGGATGTTGTATTGGTGCCCAACGTCCTCCCTATCAACCAATGACATCGTTGGTTGTTAGGACACTGGCGGCTAGAAGGTTACAATGGTGTACAATGAAAACCTGTGGCTTTCTGTAACTAAACGTCAGGCTCAATTCACCCGCTGGCTTTTTTACAGTTTTTGGGAAATATTTAGAAATTATGCTAAGGCACCCCTGAAGAAACCTTAAGGCGCCCCAGGGTGCCTGGGCACCCTGGTTGAAAAAGGCTGTGCTAGACTACTGCTATGTTCCGGGTAGCCAAAGAAGTAGATGCACATTTTTCTCTTTTTATTCAGCCAAACATTTATTCATTCGCAGAAAAGACTGAAAACATCCAACATATTTCTCAAGAGCTTTTCTCCGCTGCTTACTTCTACAAAAACATCTCACCTTGAGCCAAAAAAACAAAATCTCCATTCCAATCACTTATCTCTGAACAGGCATACAAATAGCGCCAACTAACACCCAAGACAGCAAACTGGCATCCGGCCTACCGTGGCTGAAAGAAGAATATATTGTTGTTACTAGAAAAAAAAAAAAAAAAGATTCTAAACACTTTACATGAAAAAGACGGCATTTTGGTTGTTGTATAGCTGCTAAATAATCACAAATTCTACAGCCCCCCCAGCTAGCAAAAAAAAAAAAGCTCCAACAAACCCCCCCCCCCCCACCATGTGTTTCTATGCAGTA
>BLSH010051143.1:164358-183183 GCA_018402905.1 Glandirana rugosa
TTCACAGGTATTCTATACCAGGTTTTATGTATTTAGGAATCACTCTGTGCGAACGAGGGGCTAACGGTGGGACGAATGGCCTGTCGCGGTGGGGTGTGTCCCCATTTCGCGTCTCCGCGGACAGAGTCCGTCCACACAGTCCCTAGGAGGCTAACCACATTTTTGTTCTAAGAAATAAACCTCATTTTAAAACTGAATCACGCTATGGAGTTGTTCCCATTCCTTCCATGAATTGGACATCCCACACAATTTGGAGGATCCATCAGGATGCCAACCCCCTGGAACTCACATCGTGAAGGAAAGATCACCATCTGCCCATAGGACCTGGGACCCGCCTGGGAAAGGAGACAACCTGTTGGAGAAATATCCCCGGGAGATAAAATCTGGAGAGGAGAGACCAACCACCAATCGGAGGATCCCTGACACACCTGCCTGAGACAGGCGCCTCTGCGCTTTACCCCTGTGTGGGGTGGCGCTGTCCGGTAAGCAGGGTGGCAATCGGGGAGCAAGCGTGTCTCACTAAGGATTGTACTCAGATGGACCATATCTTATGGACACTTAATTGCACCATTGAGAAATAGATGTTGGCTATTGCTGTGAACAGATAGAGGACTAAGTGCAACAGACTCATGGGTTTAAGTTTTTGCACGTTGTAATACTAGCACATTATTTTCATTGGATATATTTTTTGAAGAGACTCAATAGCACCTTATATATCACTTTGCATAAGCACTTTAATATCACAGTAACTCGGGATATCTACGGTCCTTGTTTTCTGTGATGCTAGCACATCAATACTAGCACATTATTACTTTTAACACTATTGTTGGATACATTTTATGTAAAGATTTATCAGCACCTCTATATATCACTTTGTACAAGCACCTTAAAATATCAGGGCAACGTGAATACATATATGATACTAGCACATTATCATTTTTTAGGAAAGTGATATAGTCGCTTTAGCCTTTATCTGCAAAACGATAAGCACTGTCAGCAGTATTATTTGTATTCTTTTTACTTGGACTGTGCGCAACTGGGGTTGTCACATGACAACACGATACTAGCACATTAATATGTTTATTTACTGAAAGTTAGGGGGACAGATCATTTTATTTAGCATCCGACAAGGCACATCTGTTTCCAGTATTACATTCCAAAAATACTCACCCCATCACTACATAGCCATATTGGCACACTAGCATTTTAATTTTTGGTTACCATTACTTAGAACGTATTTTTTCTATACCCACAATCAGAACCATATATGAAAGAGATACGTACTATAGATATATAAGAATTTGGCACACCATTATATCAGGGGAGCGCCAACCCAGACTCAAACAATCTAATATCCCTGTGTCCTGGCTCCCTGTCCCTGTGTTCTGGCTGCTGCATTTCCCACCCTAGGCTTATACGCGGGTCAATACGTTTTTCCATATTTTTTAGGCAAAAGTAGGGGGTCGAATTATACACGGGTATATACGTTACTTAATATTATTGTTATTATTGCGATTATAAAATACTTTATATTGATCCCTCCTGTAATGATTTGTATTGGAATTGTACTGTCTGCCCCCCATGTTGTAAAGCGCTGCGCAAACTGTTGGCGCTATATAAATCCTGTATAATAATAATAATAATAATAATAATAATAATTGTACTGTGGGTCATGATACCAAACATACTGAAAAAAGGAAGGGGAAGAAAAAGCCAATTCATTGCTGGAGGAGATCTCAGGTGGAAGCTGGGAGGACCGGGAACTCTCCAGCGATCCTTTGTCTCTGCAAAGCAGGAACATGGATCCACGCCTTCCTTTAGTAAAAGCTCCTCCCCCAAAGTTAACCCTTTTATTGGCCTGATGTGTTTTAACCCCTTCCCAGCCAGTGTCATTAGTACAGTGACCGTGCATTTTTTTAGCACTGATCATCATATTGGTGTCACTGGTTCCCACTAAGTGTCAGTTAGTGTCCGATTTGTCCACCGCAATATCAAAGTCCTGCTATAAGTCACTGATCACTGCCATTACTAGTAAAAAAAAATAAATGAATAAAAATATCCCATAATTTGTAGACACTATAACTTTTTCACAAACCAATCAATATACCAAAAATATATAGCAGAATACATATTGGCCTAAATTTATGAAGAAATTAGATTTTTTACATTTTTTTATTGGATATCTTTTATAACAAAAAGTAAAAAACGTAGGTTGTTTTCAGAATTATCAGTCTTTTATGGTTTATGGCGCAAAAAATAAAAACCACAGAGTTGATCAAATACCGCCAAAAGAAAGCTCTATTTGTGGGGGGAAAAGGACATCCATTTTATTTGGGTGCAGCGTCGCACGACCGCGCAATTGTTACAGTAACGCAGTGCCGTATCGCAAAAAATGGCCTGGTCATGAAGGTGGGGGGGGGGTAAATGTTCCAGAGGTCAAGTGGTAAAGAAAACAATGCATCATATATGAAACATATCGGATTAACCATTTTATTTACGTATAAATAAAAGCACTTTGATAAAATGTAGATATTTCCGGGCATAATCCGCACATACAGCTTTTATAAGGGGAATATAAAGTTCAAACCATTTTGTGTTTTCTCAGCATATTTTATGTTCTAAAAGTGCCCTCTAGTGGTGAAAAAAGGATTTTGCAGGTTTATCACTAAAACGAATATTTGTCTTACAAACTTTACACTTTTTAAAAAAAATAAAAAATAAAAATTGACAGCGCAATCAAGACAGATAACACATTTACAGAAAAAAAAGAGAAATAAATAAATACACTTTACCTGAAACATGCAGAACCACCCCAAATACGGGTTTGGCTTTAGTGCCGGTTCACACCATGCCTGCACTGGAACAGTGCTGCAAGTTGCTGTGCCAATCAAACCGCAGTCCATTTGCGATCTGCAGCAGGTGGGTAATAATAAGGCAATGACACCCCAGATGCAGTTTGGAAATGCAGCAGATCGCATGAAACAAAAGGACGGTGCGATCCGGGTGCAGTGCAGTGCGATTTTAGCCCATTCACAATGGAATAGACTGAAATCCCACCACTGAATGCGCCAGGAGCGATCATTTCACAACATGTGAACACCCCCATATTCACTGCCTTTGCGGCTTAACCCCTTTGTGCTGGCGCCTCCTGCCCTTGAAGTTTCAGAGGTGGGACGGGGTGATTTCACAGCAATCACATAATAGTCCCGTCTCACATTCCCCTCCCCCCTCCCCCTCCAGACTGAAAATGCTGCTGTCCAAAGGGTGCCTCCTGTGCTCCTTCATCCAGAGTGGAGGCGCACCAATACAGGAGGGGTGTTCTAAAAAAGGAAAAAAACTAATGCAGCCATCACATCTAAGAATTGGTAAGCTGCAATAGAATACGTTTGCTTTTAGGTTTATTACCGCTTTCGCCTTATTCCCTATGGGTCCCGTTCACATCTATGCAGTTTCCTGTGTTTTTTTGGAAAGGTGCGGGGACATGCCGAACAGGGCGGTTTTGGCTCCACAGATTTCAATGGGACTACATCAAAAATACAGTAAAACCTTGCATTGTGAGCATAATTTGTTCCAGAAACATGCTTGTAATCCAAAGCACTCGTATATCAAAGCGAATTTCCCCATAAGAAATAATGGAAGCTCGGATGATTCATTCTACAACCATTTATTCAGAAGTCTTTCAGTTTATAGTCCATATAAAGATTATAGCAATGTGATTGGTTGTGTAACCATAAAATGTCCATCCACAAATGGCCGCCTCCACAAGGGGATTAGAAGCAAAATCCAGCAGAAGCTACAGAGTATAAAAGAGAAGAGAGGCGCCTCTAAGTGTAGCAATATGGTTACATCTAATGAAGGTACAACATTTAGCAACTCACATGGTTGATGATTAAAAGAGGCAAATCTAAGTATGCAGGCATCCGGGGTAAAGCTGTCCACATAGACCGTCCTCCGCACCGCTGCCTCTCACCGCTGTCAGTCTGCAATGGTGACCGGGAAGACAACCCTGCAGTAGAGTGATGTGAAAGTGAGGCTTGAATCGCTCATGGAGCGCAGTGTGGAAGGGATGATGTTGATGGCGGTGCGGAGGACGGTCTATGTGGCCAGCTTTACCCCGGATGCTGCATACTTAGATCTGCCTCCATTAATCATCAACCATGTGAGTTGCTAAATGTTGTACCTTCATTAAATGTAACCATATTGCTACACTTAGAGGCGCCTCTCTTCTCTGTTATACTCAGTTGTGACGTTTCTCTTATATAAAGACATCGCTTGTATATCAAGTCCAAATTTATTTAAAAATGTTGCTTGTCTTGCAAAACGCTCTCAGGCCAAGTTACTCTCATGTCAAGGTTGTACTGTATATCAAAAAATCAGTCTCCTCCTCCTACCAGTAATGAGGAATCATAAAAACAATTCAAAAACACTGCAAACATAGTTACATAGTTTGTGAGGTTGAAAAAAGACACAAGTCCATCAAGTCTAACCAATGTGTGAGATTTTGTGTCAATATTATCTTATAGTTGCATGAATCAACCACACACATATAGATGTGACCCTAGCCTGAAACGCGTCAGTAAAACGCATCTAAATAGAGGTTGATTCCAGGCGTGTAGGACTAATGCTCGTGTGTAAGAGCCCCTTAGTTACTCTAGGGGTTCCGGATCACGGGCAGAGTCTCCACAGTCCTGCCCACGATTCCCGAATCGGCGAAAAGCTCGGGACGCGCTTGCTATCGCGTTACTTTCAATGGCACCCCTATTGCGGCACGATTTTGCTGCGATTGTTGCCCAACAAATCGCGCTAATAAAATCGTGGGACTTCTGTCGCCCAAAAAAAGTTCAGGAACTTCTTTTTGGCCACAGGTATCCCACGATTTTGTTTGCGCGATTTTGCCACGATTTGTTGGGTGATTGGGGTGCCACTGAAAGTAACAGGATCGCAAGTGCGCCCCGCTGTTTGCAACGAAAACAGGAATTCACACGCGAGCTGGAACGCCTAGGTGTGAAGGGAGCCCAAGAATGCATAGTCCTCCATCACACACACAGAATTATGGTCAGAGCTTGGCAAAACCTCAGTGCCAGGTCGCAATAGAAATTTTGTCCTGGTGCCAAGTCTGCCAGCTGAAAATGCTCCAACCCCCCGCCCCCCCCACTATGTATCCCGGGCTCCACTTGCCCACCCCGGGGACCAGTGTTCTATCAAATAGGGCAGATGGTCTGATAATGCCTCCGATGATTTGTGCAAGGGCAGTACGTAACGTCACTCCAGCTGGTCTCCCGATCAGCTGGCGTGACATCAGCACTGCGCATGCACAGATCATCGGAGGCATTATCCGACCATCTGCAAAGCACGAGATTCTGCCTCGCTCTCTCAGCGCAGGCGTGAGGCTTGAGCGACATCATAGGCAGAGTCACAGGCAGAATACTATTGTTGTTGGGCGGATTTGGGTGTGTTGCAGGGTGGATCTTGCAGTGCGAATTTGGGTGTGTTGCAGGGCGGATCTTGCAGTGTGGATTTGGGTGTGTTGCAGGGCGGATCTTGCAGTGTGAATTTGGGTGTGTTGCAGGGTGGATCTTGCAGTGTGGATTTGGGTGTGTTGCAGGGCAAATCTTGCAGTGCGGATTTGGGTGTGTTGCAGGGCGGATCTTGCAGTGTGGATTTGGGTGTGTTGCAGGGCGGATCTTGCAGTGTGGATTTGGGTGTGTTGCAGGGTGGATCTTGCAGTGTGGATTTGGGTGTGTTGCAGGGCGGATCTTGCAGTGTGGATTTGGGTGTGTTGCAGGGCGGATCTTGCAGTGTGGATTTGGGTGTGTTGCAGGGCGGATCTTGCAGTGCGGATTCGGGTGTGTTGCAGGGCGGATCTTGCAGTGCGGATTCTGGTGTGTTGCAGGGCGGATCTTGTAGTGCAGATTCTGGTGTGTTGCAGTGCGGATCTTGTAGTGCGGATTTGGGTGTGTTGCAGGATCCGCCCTGCAACACACTCTAATCCACCTGTCAAGTAATCATTCAATTACCACGCATGAGCAAAGAGCCAGCCAGAATCTGACAATTACCTTCAGCGCTTTGCTGATCCTCGGATAATGCCTCTGATGATCTGCGCTGTGTTGACATGACGTGATCTGGAGATCAGCTGGAGTGATGTTACGTACTGCGCAGTCGCAGATCGTCGGAGCCATTATCCAACAATCTGCACTATTCAATAGAACACCAGCATAGCAGCGCCACCAGTAAGAGGGAAGCGAGCAAAGGGAATGCATGTCCGTTCTCCTCCCCTTCTTGCTGCTGACCCAGGAGTGATGTGTGTGACATCACTTCCGGGTCCCCGTTGACATTTTCCCTGGTCTGCAACGCTGGAAAATAATGTGATGCAGTGCAATGTGCATTGCATTACATTCAGTGGCGCACAGGAGAGACCTTGGATGTCTCATTAAAGAGAACCTCATCACATAGGGGACTTTTGGTTTATGTGATGGGAAAAATGTTAACGTATAACTAAAGTTAAAACTTTTTTAGTGTTGATAGAGTGGAGAGGGACTAGAACCCCTGTCCGTTTTTAATGCTCAAAAAAAAAAAAAAAAAAAAAAACAGAAGGAAACTGTGATGGCGATAAATGCAAAAAAAATGTGAGATATAGCCACATAAATAAGATATGTAAACTCATGTGTTGAGCTGTATAAACTAACATAAATATACATTAAGGTGATCTGTGCAAATGAAATTCATAAAGGATGACTTATAAGTAAATGTGCCAAGTGCATGAATAAAGTGCTATTAAAGGGTTTGTAAAGTCCCCGGGTTTATCCCCTTAATGCATTCTATGCATTAAGGTGAAAAAACTTTTTAGTGCAGCAGCCCCCCTTCACTTACCTGAGCCTGAACCGATCCTGCGTCGGGGACGAGCCTTGTCCCTCTAGGTGCCGGCTCGGGTCCTCATTGGATGAATTGATAGCAGGGGAGCCATTGGCTCCCGCTATCAATCAAGTCCAGTGACACGGGAGTCGGGGCAGAGTCCCGCTGCAGGACTTGGGAGCGCACCCACGCGGGTGACCACCAGGGAAAGCGCTTCCCTGACGAGTCACTCAATGCGGAGGAGATCGGCGCCGAGGGACCCCAGAAGAGGAGGATTGGGGCCACTCTGTACAAAGCCAGTGCACAGAGGAGGCGAGTATGACATGTTTGTTATTTTAAAAAATTAAAATGTGGCCTTTAGTATCACTTTAAAGGAAGTACAATGAATATGACACAAGGTGTAAACAAAGCTCATAAAACTGGGCCACCGTGACAATAATGGCTTTAGAACTCTGTGAATTAATCCACCACCAAACAGTTAAGATGTGCGCTTGCTGCAACACAGTGACCACCTATTACGGGGGGGGGGGTCACTGAAGGCGTTTTCTCATATATATTCCTACGGGTCTCTGATCATCTTAGGAGGGATAGAAAAGCTCTCACTCCGCTTTATCCAGACTATGAATTCTTTAGCTCCAAGTCACAGATCGCATGCATTGAGACCCATGAGAGATAAAAAGCCACCATAGTGTAAATCCTTATAACACGTTGTCTTATTAAAAAGTAATGCACTTACATCTCAGCAGAGGATAAATGGCATGTAAATCCACGCTCCAACAGAGCGTAACAAAGTATCTGGAACGCTATAACAGGAAGCGATGCCATTGCCCGACCGGTTTCGTCCTACATTAGACTTCTTCTGGGGCATGGGCATCTCCTTCCGTCACCGCGTTATGTATCTATACACTGAAACCAAGCCTCGTTTTCACCAGTGCTTATACACGAGTTCGCTATTCAAGCCTCATTGTGTGCTGGACAGCGCATTAGATGATGTGATTTTCCGCCCACAACTCGCTCTGAGTGTTCACTCAAGGCGAGTCACGCTTCATGGCAAATTCCCCGCCCACTCACCAATTGTAGGCAGACACAGTAAACTGCCTGCCTATGGCGGAGGTTATGCCCCCCGCACTTTATCCAAGGCTGCATCCGGATATAAGAAATTATGAATAGTATATGAGTGTATGTCATCGGGTGACTAACGGCTGTGTTTCGAGTTAGCATCTGTCATATATACATTCATAAAAAAATAAAAACAAAAAAAAAAAAAATGAATTAAAAATGTTGATTAAAAGTATTAAAATTTATCATTTTGAAGCAGGTTCAGGAATTGTCCAAAAAGCAATTAACATCCCAATCAATGTTTAATCCGAAGTGTGCAAAACTCATCAAACGGTAAATCCACCTAGTTTCTAGTTTAGATAACTATCTAACTTAATAACTTCCTCTCCAATAGGGTGTATGGCAGTCAATCCCCAGGAATTAGATTCCTCTTGGATCCCTGTTATGTACAAGGTCATAGTGTCAAATGGGAGGAGGATGTCATCTATGCCCAACAGGAGACCGGGCTGGTCCTATGGGCCAGGTATATTGATGACATCCTCCTCCTTTGGAGTGGTGACTCTGCCTCTTTGATTGAGTATATGGAAACCCTTCATCAGAACTATAGGGGTATTAAATTAAGTTATGAGATGAGCCAGAGGGAGATTCATTTTCTAGACCTCAACATTAAGGTGGAGGATGGGAAGCTGGTGACCTCTACGTATTTTAAACCTACTGACCGCAATTCTTATATCTCTAAGGACAGCTGTCATTGCTCACCTTGGTTGGAGGAAGTTCCTAAGGCACAGTACCTCCGCATTAGGAGGAATTGTTCTCTTAGAGATTATGACCAACAGGCCTAAGTCTTAAAAGAAAGATTTCTGGAGAAAGGCTATCATCCTACTGTTCTGGAGATTGTCCGTAATTAGGTTAGGGATATGGATAGGAGATGTCTGTTGAATGATCGAGCAATCGAGGCCAATGGGGTGAATGATAATCCCTCTGGCCACTACTTTTTCTATCCAACATGTGGCAGTTAAACATATCCTATATAAACATTGGCACATTTTGCAAAATTATAGGGTATTGGGATCAGTGTGTCAGGAACCATGAGTCAGACAAAGACAGAAGTGCAGTAAAAATCACACACTTTAATAAAAGGGTAAGATGTTATAAACAGAGTAAATGTGGTCAAAGCATAGCCAGGGTTCAGTAACCAGAGCGGATAGTCAGAGCAAGTCAGTGAAACAGGAGTCCAGAGATCAGCAAGGTCAAACAAACGGCATGCAAG
The DNA here is from genome assembly GCA_018402905.1 of Glandirana rugosa. NCBI lineage: Eukaryota > Metazoa > Chordata > Amphibia > Anura > Ranidae > Glandirana > Glandirana rugosa. Next base: position 173,540 of record BLSH010051143.1, read on the forward strand.
GTCAGGAGCCAGGAGGAAAGTCAGCCGAGCAGGGTCTTGAATGCAGGAACCAGAATGGAATGACAAACAGGCAAAGTCTTTCACAGGAAAACACAGCAGAGATTTCTCTAGAGATGTTGACCAAGGCAAGGCATCTGCAATCTGATCCATGCAATTTATATAGCAGCAGAGCTGGCTTAATGAGACAGGATATGGTCATCAGTTGAGACAGAGTGGAAGCTGAGACTGGCAGTTAACCCTCAGCTGAGTAGCTTGCTCTGAGAAGGGAGAGCTGAGCCGGGCCCCGACACAGCGATACCATCTAACCCCGAATAGTTTACAAAGGAGTTCCATCCCTCAAAGATCGAATTGTTCATAACATTATAGATCCCCCTACCAGGTCCCCAGTTTTTCATAACATTACATGATATTTTGTGTAGGTGCCAAGTGTGTAACCTTAACCTTTGCAAAAAGAGAAAAACACTGGAATTATTTTGTTACTTGCAGAACCACGCATGTGGTCTATTTGCTTCAATGCTTGTGTGGGCTGCAATACGTTGGACGGGCCACTTCAATACTGAACGTTTGTTTAAAAGAACATATTGCTAACATTGTAAGGGATACCGGAATCGTAGTGTCTGAAGACTCTATGACCTTGTACATAACTGGGATCCAACAGGAACCTTATTCCTGGGGATTGACTGCCATACACCCCATTGGAGAGGAAGTTATAAAGTTAGAGAGTTACCTAAACTTGAAACTAGGTGGATTTACTGTTTGAAGAGTTATGCACCCTTTGGATTGAACATTGATTGGGATGTTAATTGCTTTTTGGACAATTCCTGAACCCACTTTAAAATGATAAAATTTTAATACTTTTAATCAACATTTTTAATTCAATCCATTTTTTTTTAATTATTTATAATTTGTATTTGTAATAAAGTTTTTATGCATGTATAGATGCCAACTTAAAATCCAGCCCATTAGTCACCTGATGACATACACTCATACTATTCATGATTTCTAATACCCGGATGCAGCCTTGCATAAGGTGCGGGGGACATAACCTCCGCCGATAGGCAGACAGTTTGATGTGTCCGCCTTCAATTGGCGAGTGGGCGGTGAATTTGCCATGGCGTGTGACGCGCCTTGAGTGAACACTCAGACTGCATTCACACCTGAGCGTGCCATTTTCAGGCAGAAAGTCGCGCGGCTTTGCCACGATTTTGTACAGGTCAAAAGGTCACCAATGTAAAAAGCAGAAAAATGCCCAAATCTGCCTGAAAAAATACTTCCAGAACTTGTTTGAGCTTCAGGCGTTTTCAGGCTTTTGGCTTCAGGCGTTTTGGAGAGGAGATGTGAACCAGCTACAAAATGTTCAGGTGTGAATGGGCCCTCGGAGTGAGTTTTGGGGGCGGAAGATCAGATCATCCAATGCGTGGTCCGGCTCACAATGAGGCTTGAATAGCGGACTCGTGTATAAGCCAGCCTCTCTCAACCTTTTTAACACTGAGGGACCCTTGGAATAGTTCTCCAGTCTCGGGGAACCCCTGCTAAAAAATCTACAACTCATGATACATTAGTGTGATGGTCAATGGGAGAAATGCTCCTTACACTTGTGGTCATTGGGAAGAATTACCCCGTTACAGACAGCTAAAAATATCATTGGTGTCATTGGGAATTTATCTGAGAGGTAGAAATTCACTATTGCTCAAGGAACCACTAGCAACCTCTGGAGGAACCCTGGTTGAGAAACCCTGGTATAAGCACTGGTGAAAACGAGGCTTGGTTTCAGTGTGAAGACACATAACGTGGTGACGGAAGGAGATGCCCATGCCCCGGTAGAAGTCTGATGTAGGACGAAACCGGTCGGGCAACGGCATCACTTCCTCTTATAGCGTTCCAGATCCTTTGTTACGCTCTGTTGGAGCGTGGATTTACATGCCATTTATCCTCTGCTGAGATGTAAGTGCATTACTTCTTAATAAAACAACGTGTTATAAGGATTTGCACTATGGTGGATTTTTATCTCTCATGTGGAGATTATGAATTGTTGCGTACTAAACCATACAATTCAGAGAGGTTTACCCACATCCCTAGAACATATGTTCAGATAAAGAAAACCCCCACTGGGACTTTAAAGGGAAACCAACTCAACAAGAATGCAACACAAAATAAAATTCAACATTTATTGTATCATTTAAAAAAGAGCCCAGCCATAGGACTCGAGAAAGAGACATGGACAATGGCAATTGAAATTGAACAAGTGTAATTCATTATAAACACATGAATTAAACATGTAGATGTGACAGTAGAAATACATAAGAACACCCAATAGGACCACCAACTCTGCCAGGGAGTGGCAGAGGAAACCCAACGCGTTTCAAAATGAATTATCCTAGATCAATGGTTCTCAACTCCGGTCCTCAGGACCCACTAACAGGTCAGGTTTGCAGGATAACTGAAATGCATCACAGGTGATATCATTTGCTTCTCAGTGATTGCAGTATTATAGTCTGCATCTCCCCAAGGCAATACTTAAAATCTGGCCTGTTATGGGTCCCGAGGATCGGAGTTGAGAACCACTGTCCTAGATCTTCCTCAGGGGTGAGTGGTCATAGCATTAAAAAGTCCTCATTAATACAAGGCACTGGTTCATTGGGCATGAGAAGCCCACATGGATATAGAAACAGGCTACCTGACATCCTAAAAAGGGAGTGAGACAGATGATTCTTATGATTTTTGCAATCCTATATGGATGTCACGTTGGAGTGACCCAACCAAGGAGGAGACTTCACAGCCTCTCGTAGTTGTGAGAATATGGGACCCATTTAAAGATCAATGGAGGGATATTAGCACTCCTGTGGTCATTGGAGTATGGGGCTTGTTGAGGGACTACCGGAGAGGCGCAGAATGGACGGTGGGTACAGTGGATACCGGATACCCAAATGATCACGGATCAATGAGACTGCCGGATGCACTGGCCTATGCAGGGTGAGACCAGGGTTAGATGTACCAAAGTAGGAGAGAGTGTCCATATCTCTAATCCGAAAACGCTGTTAGTCCTGAGCCCTCATGTGGAGGTCGGCCATTTATCCTCTGCTGAGATGTAAGTGCATTACTTCTTAATAAAACAACAACATGTTCTAAGGATTTACAATACGGTGGCTTTTTATCTCTCATGGGTCCCATTGCATGCGATCTGTGACTTGGAGCTAAAGAATTGACAGTCTGGATAAAGCGGAGTGAGAGCTTTTCTATCCCTCCTAAGATGATCAGAGAGGAATATTTATGAGAAAAAGCCTTCACCGTAATAGGTGGTCACTGCGTTGCGGCATGCGCACATCTTATCGGTTCGGTGGATTAATTCACAGGGTTCAAAAGCCATTATTGTCCCGGTGGCACAGTTCTATGGGCTTTGTTTACACCTTGTGCCACATTCATTGGACTTCCTTTAATAGCGCTTTATTCATGCAAAAATGCTAAGCAGTTAATCTACCCAATACCCCGAATGGGCATCTGAATGGGAGCGACAACTACGAGGCTCAGGGCTGCTGTTAGAAATCATGGGGCCCCATACAGCCTACCTGACAGTGCCCCCCCCCCCCCAACCATAAATGACTGAGGACACAGATTTATCAGTCTCTTTCTCCATCGCCTCACCTACACAAAAGAATGAATAGGAAACGCTCTCATTCACAAACTGAATCGTAGTAAATGCAGTTTACTATGCTTCGATTACGAAGGAAAACAAGGGGCCAGTAAAAAAAAAAAAAACACATTTACTGGCCCCTTCCCCCGGCTCTCCATTCTGAAACATACCACTGTGTGCCTGTAGCAGCTGCGGGAGAGGAACAAAGCCGGCAGCGCTGTGGAGGAAAGGGACAAATGGGGGGGGGCCGGACAGTAGATGGAAGGGGCGCATGTGCTAGAACCAATCCCCCTGCGATGCAGCCAAAGGGAGAGAAGAAGTCGGCAGCGCTGTGGAGGAAAGGGACAAATGGGGGGGGGCCCAGACAGCAGATGGAAGGGGTGCATGTCCTAGAACCAATCCCCTTGCGGTGCAGCCAGAGGGAGAGGAGGAGAAGTCCGCAGCACTGTGGGGGAGAGGGACAAATGGGAGGGGGGCCCAGACAGCAGATGGAAGGTGCGCATGTCCTAGAACCAATCCCCCTGTGGAGCAGCCAGAGGGAGAGGAGGAGAAGTCGGCAGAGCTGTGGGGGGAAAGGGACAAATGGGGGGGCCCAGGCAGCAGACGAAAGGGGCGCATGGGGCTGCAATAAGACAGTACAGCCAGTCCTCCTGCCCAGCCCCCCCCCACCCCTTTTGAACTGATGGGGCCCAGTACAGGAGGGCCGGCCCTGACGAGGCTTACTATAGCTTTACACCGCATAGAGTAGACAATGATCAGAACGGATTCAGCGGAATTAGGGCTGGACTGAATTTATGTTTGTGATGCACACGCGGTTGTTCACAACATTTGTTGGGTTAAAAGACAATGTTTTTTTTTTTTTATAGCAATGCAGTTAAGGTTAGCCTGGTTAACATGTGAAATGATCCCAAATCAGGCTGACTAGAAATAGTAATAAAAAAAGATATATTTATTATCGGTTTTTCCCCTAGCACTGTCAGTTTACTAAACACTTTACATCGAGCGTTGGTGACCCCACTATGGGAACAATCATGGCGAATGCAGACTGAAATGCATCTGAACAAAATCCATCACTCCGCACGGTCTGCGCGCCACAACGCGCGTTCACATCCAATATAAAAGCGCTGCAATGCACGTTGAAAACCTGCGACGACGCGGGTTCACCTGCATCAATGTGATTTTCATGCATGGGTGTAAATTCAGCCTCATTGCTCTTCTCCCAAACCCTGTGATCAGATCTCTCCTCCTATCAGCATACGTCTTGCTAGCACTGCAGCACAACTGCTTGGCTCCTTGCGCTGCTTCTCCCTCCCCCAGTCTCAGCTCTGCTGTATGGGGACTGTAACAGACTTCTCCCTCCCCCCAGCCTACAACTGGACAGTAAAAGGAGACAGGTGAGCTCATCCGTCACTCTGCGGTTATCAGCATGCTGCTTAGAAAAGGAGCTCTACTACAACGCATCCGATTGGCTCCTTGTGCTGTGGATCCCTCTTCCAGTCTGAGCTCTGCTGTACAGAATCTTGTCCCTCTCAGCAGCCCCTGGCTGGAGAAAGTAGAGAACTCTCTGTCACCGTGTTCTCTCCTCCTGTCAGGGTGCTTCCTATCAGCGCAAGATTCTGCAACACCACTAACTGGCTCCCTGCACTGCTTCTCCCTTTCCCAGTCTGAGCTCTGCTTTACAGGGACTGCAAGCGGCTTCTCACTTCCCCTGCCTGTGACTGGACAGTGAAAGGAGAAGCAGCACAGTGATGAGCTCTGCTCTCTCCTCCCATCCACATGCTTCTTGTCTGCAAATAAACACTGCAGTACAACTAACTGGATTCCAGTGCTGCTTCTCCCTCCCCCAGTCTGAGCTCTACTGTACCGGGACTGCAAGCGGCGTGTCTTTCCCCCTGCCTGTGACTGGACAGTGAAAGGAGAAGCAGCACAGTGATGAGCTCCTCTCTCTGCTCTCTCCCCCTATCAGCATGCTCCTTGTCAGCACTCGGGACACTGCAACACTACAAACTGGCTCCCTGCGCTGTTTCTCCAGCTCCCAGTCTGAGCTCTGCTTTACAGGGACTGCAAAAGGCTTGTCCCTCCACCCAGCCTGACTGAACAGTGAAAGGAGAAGCAGCACAGTGATAAGCTCTGCTCTCTCCTCCAATCAGCATGCTTGTCTGCACATGAACACTGCAATACAACTAAGTGGCTCCCTGTGCTGCTTCTCCCTCCCCCAGTCTGAGCGTTGCTGTGCCGGGACTGCAAGAGATGTATCCCTCCCCCAGCCTGTGACTGGACAGTGAAAGGAGAAGCGGCAGACTGATTAGCTCCTCTCTCTCCTCCTATAAGCATGCTCCTTGTTAGCATATAAGCACAACTGATAGGCTCCTTGTGCTACTTCTCTCTCCCAAAGTCTGAGCTCGGCTGTACAGAGGACTGCAAGAGGCATGTCCCTCCCCTAGCCTGAGACTGGACAGTGAAAGGAGAAGCAGCACAGTGATAGGCTGCTCTCTGCTCCTATCAGAATGCTCCTTGTCAGCACTGGACCACTGCAATACAACTAATTTGCGCCTTGTGCTGCTTCTCCCTCCCCCAGTCTGAGCTTTGCTGTACAGGGACTGCAAGAGACGCATCCCTCCCCCCAGCCTGTGACTGGACAGTGAGAGGAGAAGCAGCACAGTGATGAGCTCCTCTCTCTGCTCTCTCCCCCTATCAGCATGCTCCTTGTCAGCACTCGGGACACTGCAACACTACAAACTGGCTCCCTGCGCTGTTTCTCCAGCTCCCAGTCTGAGCTCTGCTTTACAGGGACTGCAAAAGGCTTGTCCCTCCACCCAGCCTGACTGAACAGTGAAAGGAGAAGCAGCACAGTGATAAGCTCTGCTCTCTCCTCCAATCAGCATGCTTGTCTGCACATGAACACTGCAATACAACTAAGTGGCTCCCTGTGCTGCTTCTCCCTCCCCCAGTCTGAGCGTTGCTGTGCCGGGACTGCAAGAGATGTATCCCTCCCCCAGCCTGTGACTGGACAGTGAAAGGAGAAGCGGCAGACTGATTAGCTCCTCTCTCTCCTCCTATAAGCATGCTCCTTGTTAGCATATAAGCACAACTGATAGGCTCCTTGTGCTACTTCTCTCTCCCAAAGTCTGAGCTCGGCTGTACAGAGGACTGCAAGAGGCATGTCCCTCCCCTAGCCTGAGACTGGACAGTGAAAGGAGAAGCAGCACAGTGATAGGCTGCTCTCTGCTCCTATCAGAATGCTCCTTGTCAGCACTGGACCACTGCAATACAACTAATTTGCGCCTTGTGCTGCTTCTCCCTCCCCCAGTCTGAGCTTTGCTGTACAGGGACTGCAAGAGACGCATCCCTCCCCCCAGCCTGTGACTGGACAGTGAGAGGAGAAGCAGCACAGTGATGAGCTCCTCTCTCTGCTCTCTCCCCCTATCAGCATGCTCCTTGTCAGCACTCGGGACACTGCAACACTACAAACTGGCTCCCTGCGCTGTTTCTCCAGCTCCCAGTCTGAGCTCTGCTTTACAGGGACTGCAAAAGGCTTGTCCCTCCCCCCAGCCTGACTGAACAGTGAAAGGAGAAGCAGCACAGTGATAAGCTCTGCTCTCTCCTCCAATCAGCATGCCTGTCTGCACATGAACACTGCAATACAACTAAGTGGCTCCCTGTGCTGCTTCTCCCTCCCCCAGTCTGAGCGTTGCTGTGCCGGGACTGCAAGAGATGTATCCCTCCCCCAGCCTGTGACTGGACAGTGAAAGGAGAAGCGGCAGACTGATTAGCTCCTCTCTCTCCTCCTATCAGCATGCTCCTTGTTAACATATAAGCACAACTGATAGGCTCCTTGTGCTACTTCTCTCTCCCCAAGTCTAAGCTTTGCTGTACAGAGGACTGCAAGAGGCGGGTCCCTCCCCCAGCCTGAGACTGGACAGTGAAAGGAGAAGCAGCACAGTGATAGGCTCCTCTCTCTGCTCTGTCCTCCTAGCAGCATGCTTTTTGTCAGCACCGGGCCACTGCAATACAACTAATTTGCGCCTTGTGCTGCTTCTCCCTCCCCCAGTCTGAGCTTTGCTGTACAGGGACTGCAAGAGACGTGTCCCTCCCCCCAGCCTGTGACTGGACAGTGAAAGGAGAAGAGGCAGACTGATAAGCTCTGCTCTCTCCTCCTATCAGCATGCTCCTTGGCACGACTGCTTGGCTCCTTGTGTTGCTTCCTCCCCCTCCCAAGTCTGGGCTCGGCTGTACAGGGATTGCACAGGGCTTGTCCCTCCCCCTACCTGTGACTGGGCAGTGAAAGGAGAAGCAGCACAGTGATGAGTTCCTCTCTCAGCTCTCTCCTCCTATCAGCATGCTCCTTGCACAACTGATAGGCTCCTTGTGCTGCTTCTCTCTCCCCCAGTCTGAGCTCGGCTGTACAGAGGGCTGCATGAAGCCGACACCGGGTCACATTCGGCCCCCTCCCCCTCTCCTCCATTGACACGACTCAAGGTAACAGAAACAAGAGGCTGCAGTGCCGCAGAGCAAGCAAAGTGTGCGGGAAGAGTTCCCCCCGCCCAGCAGAAGGCGCCATCTATGGATCACTGGGAATGCATCACCGGTGACTGGTTCTCTTTACAATTACAGGCCCTTTAAGGAGAAAGCCAATCAGAACCTTCCTTTTATGTTGCTGGGCAGAACAGACGAGCAGAGCAAAATTCTCATTGGCTGCTGACAGCTCGCCCCTCGCCGTACATAACAGTGACATGACTTGCCTGCTCTGTCACGGCTGTACCTCGCCCGCCATCCCCTCCAAGCCGCACCATAGCAACCAGCTCCGCACACTGCCTATGTCATGGAACACACTCCTCCGGACACCGGAAGCAGCCGGTGGGTTGCCTAACACTTCCCTGCCGCCGACCAATCAAAAATCGGCGTGCAAACTCTCCGCCAATCACCGGTCACGCTCGCGCACGCCTGCTAACGCGAAAACAGGATGATGATTGGACGGCGCTAACCGGCAAAACACAATCGGCCTGCCGTCACCTGAGAGCGAGTTTTCTTCAAAATGTGTCTCCAGGCAGGCGTGTATTGCAGTGAACGAGGACGCCATGTTGCTGAAGACTTTTTTCGTTTTAGTAAATTGCTAAATGACTGTTGAAGTGAGGACATATTGATGGACTTGGCTGCTTTTTGGTTCAAGATTCTTAGCTTAGAATGTGGCAGCTGGTTAGATGAGAGGTGAAGATGTCAGGGTTTTACAAGCAACTGTAGTTTTAATAAATAAATCTTTATTAGTGGAGTATAAACATATTACCTCATAGCTCTGGTCTGAGATACATTGGTGCCAATACATTGTGTGACGCCATTTTATTTCGTTATAATCCCGTGTGTCAGCCATCAGGTGTTTTCTCACATAAATCACTGCGACCTTAAGGCCTCATACACACGGGCGTTTTTTGCAGCTCTCCATGTTAGTCAATGGCCCCATAAAAGCGCCAACATTTTTTAGCTGTAGAGGGCGTAGACATGAGTGAGGTGAAAGTAGAACCCACGGCCAGCGCGTTCCAAGGCTGTAAGGGTTTGGCGTTTTTTGACGCTGACGTCGCAAAATGCTCACTAACGCCGTTCCGGCATTAACCAACGTTTTTGACGCTGACTTTTTCAGGTTAACCACTTGACCACTGGGCACTTAAACCCCCTTAACAACCAGACCAATTTTCAGCTTTCAGCGCTCTCACACTTTGAATGACAATTACTCAGTCATGCAACACTGTACCCATATGAAATTTGCGTCCTTTTTTTCACACAAATAGAGCTTTCTTTTGGTGGTATTTAATCATCGCTGGGTTTTTTATTTTTTGCGCTATAATTAAAAAAAGACCGAAAATTTTGTAAAAAAATGAATTTTTCTTCGTTTCTGTTATAAAATTTTGCAAATTAGTAATTTTTCTTCATAAATTTTGGCCAAAATTTATACTGCTACCTATCTTTGGTAAAAAAAAAAACAAATTAGTGTATATTATTTGGTCTTTGTGAAAGTTAG
>BLSH010051143.1:197138-226736 GCA_018402905.1 Glandirana rugosa
GGTGACTGTGGTTACTACCCCGCGATAAGGAGGGTTGTCAGTGGGAGGAATAGCGCCCCATCATTGGTGTCAGTGGGAGGAATAGCGCCCCATCATTGGTGTCAGTGGGAGGAATAGCGCCCCATCATTGGTGTCAGTGGGAGGAACTGTGCCCCATCATTGGTGTCATTTACCCCCTTCATGACCAGGCCATTTTTTGCGATACAGCACTGCATTACTTTAACTGACAATTGTCCGGTCGTGCAACGCTGTACATAAATAAAATTGATGTCCCCCTTTCTCCACAAATAGAGCTTTCTTTTGGTGGTATTTGATCACCATTTTTTGCTCTATAAACAAAAAAAGACAGGCAATTTTGAAAAAAAAAAACAATAATTGTTACTTTCTGCTATAAAACATCCAATAAAAAAAAAAAATAATTTCTTCATGAATTTAGCACAATATATATTCTGCTACATATTTTTGGTAAAAAAAAATCCCAATAAGCGTATATTGATGGGTTTGCTCAAAAGATATAGCGTCTACAAACTATGGGATAATTGTATTTTTATTTATTTATTTATTTTTACTAGTAATGGCGGTGATCAGCGACTTATAGCGGGACTGCGACACTGGTGGACATTCTGACACTAACTGACACTTTTTTGAGGACCAGTGACAGTAATACAGTGATCAGCGCTAAAAGTATCCACTGTTGCTGTACTAAGGATACTGGCTGGGAAGGGGTTAACATCGGGGCGATCAAAGAGTTAACTGTGTGCTTAGCCAGTGTTTTACCACCCTATGTGAGATGCTTTTACTAGGGGAAGAGATGGAATTTATTCTGTGTTTTGCATGAGCACCCATTCCATTCCATACCTAATGATCGACGGGTGTCAGAGGACATCGGGTACCGTGTAATCACAGCGGAAGCGAGCCGCCGGTAGCGCGCATTCGTGCCCCCTACCCAGAAGTGTCAGATCATGTATTTACAGTTGTGCTCATAAGTTTGCATACCCTGCCAGGATTTATGATTTCTTGGCCATTTTTCAGAGAATATGAATGATAACACAGAAACATTTCTTTCATCCATGGTGAGTGTTTGGCTGAAGTCATTTATTCTGATTCCTACTGTATTTAAGTGTATTGTATTTGTACTGTCTACCCTCAAGTTGTAAAGCGCTGCGTAAATTGTTGGCGCTATATAAATCCTGTATAATAATAATAATAATAATAATTATCAATCAACTGTGTTTACTCTTTTTAAATCATAATGACAACAGAAACGACCCTGATCAAAAGTTTACATACCCCAGTTCTTAATACCGTGTATTGCCCCCTTTAACATCAATGACAGCTTGAAGTCTTTTGTGGTGTTTGTGAATGAGGCTCTTTATCTTCTCAGATGGTAAAGCTGCCCATTCCTCTAGGCTTTCCAGTTCCTGCATGTTTGAGATCTCCCCAGAGTGGTTCAATGATATTGAGGTCAGGAGACTGAGATGGCCGCACCAGAATCTTCACTTTATTCTGCTGTAGCCAATGACAGGTCGACTTGGCCTTGTGTTTTGGATCATTGTCATGTTGGAATGTCCAAGGACGTCCCATGTGCAGCTTCCTGACTGATGAATGCAAATGTTCCTCCAGTATTATTTGATAACACACTGCATTCATCTTGCCATCAGTTTTGACCAAATTTCCTGTGCCTTTGTAGCTCACACATCCCCAAAACATCAGCGACCCACCTCCATGTTTCACAGTAGGAATGGTGTACCTTTCATCATAGGCCTTGTTGACTCCTCTCCAAATGTAGGGTTTACGGTTGTGGCCAAAAAGCTCAATTTTGGTCTCATCACTCCAAATGACTTTGTGCCAGAAGGTTTGAGGCTCGTCTCTGTGCTGTTTGGCGTATTGTAAGTGGGATACTTTGTGACATTTCCGTAGTAATGGCTTTCTTCTGGCGACTCAACCATGCAGCCCATCTTTCTTCAAGCGCCTCCTTATTGTGCATCTTGAAACAGCCACACCACATGTTTTCAGAGAGTCCTATATTTCACCTGAAGTTGTTTGTGGGGTTTTCTTTGCATTCTGAACAATTTTCCTGGCAGTTGTGGCTGAAATTTTAGTTGTTAGTAGTTTTAGTAGTTTTGTTCTACCTGACCGTGGTTAGGTTTCAACAGAACCCCTCATTTTCCACTTCTTGATTAGAGTTTGAACACTGCTGATTGGCATTCTCAGTTCCTTGGAGATTTTTTTTTGTATCCCTTTCCTCTTTTATACAGTTCAACTACCTTTTCCCACAGATCCTTTGACAATTCTTTTGCTTTCCCCATGACTCAGAATCCAGAAACATCAGTGCAGCACTGAATGAAAGATGCAAGGGTCTGTCAGGGGTCCAGAAACCCATTGACCTTTTATACACACACACCAATTACAAGCAAACAGATCACAGGTGAGGATGGTTACCTTTAATAGCCATTCAAACCCCCTTTTGTCAACTTGTGTGCATGTTATCAGGCAAAATCACCAGGGTATGTAAACTTTTGATCAGGGTCATCTGGGTAGTTTCTGTTGTCATTATGATTTAAAAAGAGTAAACACAGTTGATTGATAATAAATGGCTTCAGCCAAACACGAACCATGAGTGAAAGAAATGTTTTTGTGTTCTCATTCATATTCTCTGAAAAATGGCCAAGAAATCATATATTCTGCCAGGGTATGTAAACTTATGAGCACAACTGTATATGTGATCTGGCACACAGGTGACTCCCTGTATCAGTAAAACTGCTGTAGGGCAGACCTGAACTGGAGCGGGGACATTAGTGCTTTGTTTGGCAATAACGTAATATTTTGCAGGTTGCATCATCGTGTGAATCCACCAAGCATTTAGAAGAATTTATTTAAACAGAGGTCAGTAATAAGGTTGCTGGACAGACTCACTAGTGGGATGCGGCTATTGCTGTGTTCATCTTCAACCAGTTAAGCAATAGATAGGTGACAGGCAGGGGCGTAACGATAGGGGTTACGATTGCAACCGGGCCCCATGCTCCAGGGTGCCCGTGTGCCTCCTTTGTACACCTGGATAGGAGGGATGGCGGGGGTGGCATTTAGAGGAACCATTCTCCTCCATCTTCCTCCTAATGGAGGGGATTGGTTCCTCTATATGCTGCCCCCGCAGCCCCTCCTATCCCGTTTACTTGTCTTCTGCTGTTCCCAGGGTCCCTGTGTGCTTCCCTGGTCCCCCCCACAGAGCTGCTGTCTCCCCCCTCCTCTCTCCTGCCAGCTACTGTAGAAGATGTGCCATGATGGAGAGATGGGAACGGGTCGGTAAACTTGTCATTTACTGGCTCCTTCCTTTTCTGAATGAACACAGTCAGTGATTGGTACCAATTGGTTCATTCATAACTGAAGCACAGTAAATTCTTTTTACTATACTTCCGATTCTGAATGAATGGGAGGCTCGGTAGTCAACTATTCCTGTCCATTCGTGTGCAGCTGAGGCTTCACAGATGGAGATTGAGGGCTGAGGTTTGACCCCTGATATCTCATCCAAGCCCCTCAACAGAGCTAAAAAAAATTGTAAAAAATAAAAATAAAATTTCAAAAGAAATAAAATGAAATGGTAAAAAAAAATTAAATAAAAATTAAAAACTACTGACGCCAGTGAGGGAACTACCAGGATTACGAAGGTTGCATTTCACCACCATGGGGAGGCCCGAAGATGGCAGGAAAGGGACCTGCAGAACTTGTGAAAGGGTGCTGCTGCGGGACCGAAATAAAGGACCCGTGATGGGAATAAAGGGCCCCAGGATCAGCGAGAAGAGGGAAGGGCCCTGGCCAGGGCTCAGGGGGGCCTTTCATCATTTCTTGCACCGGGGCCCTGAAGGTTCTAGTTACGCCTCTGGTGACAGGTCTTTGGTTGCCAGTAAATGTTATCTTTACTTTTATATTTACCCATCACTGGGTAGTGTAAGCAGGTCTCCCAGAATTATCATCTTGACTCACCTTTAGATCACACTATATTGTCAAAAGTATTGGGACGCCTGCCTTTACACGCACATGAACTTTAATGGCATCCCAATCTTAATCCGTAGGGTTCAATATTGAGTTGGCCCACCCGTTGCAGATATAACAGCTTCAACTCTTCTGGGAAGACTGTCCACAAGGTTTAGGAGTGTCTATGGGAATGTTTGACCATTCTTCCAGAAGCGCATTTGTGAGGTCAGGCACTGATGTTGGATGAGAAGGCCTGGCTCACAGTCTCCACTCTAATTCATCCCAAAGGTGTTCTATCGGGTTGAGGTCAGGACTCTGTGCAGGCCAGTCGAATTCCGCCAACCCAAACTTGTTCATCCAAGTCTTTATGGATTTCAGTTCTGTCAATTATGGAGGCTGAGCATCATAATTAGGCATCACCTGCTTGTGGTCTGCATACAAATACCACTTGCTTAGAAACAACCTCTCCTCTAGACTAACATCCACCAAGTGGCTCTAAACCCTTATTTTTATAAAAAAAAAAAAAAAAAAAACACAACAACTCACACGTTACACTTACCCGCTCTGTGCAATTGTTTTGAAGAGAGCAGCCCCGATGCTCTTCTTCTGGGGTTCCCTGCTGCTGCTCCATGCCCCCCTTCTTCAAAAAGCTGCTTTCCCTGGGGGCACCTGTGTGGGCACGCTCCTGAGTGACAGCGGGACACGGCCCCTAACTCCTGTTCCCGTGTCACTGGATTTGACTGACAGCAGCAGGAGCCAATGGGGAGAGAGACAGTGGCTGGAGATGCTGCGCTTGTGCACATCGCTGGATCGGATTGGGTTCAGGTAAGAAAAAGGGGGGGGGGGGGCAGGGGGGAAGCTGCAGTACAGAAGGTTTTTCACCTTAAAGTGGTAGTAAACCCTCCTATCATTTTCAGCCAAGGAAGCTGCCATCTTTGCCTCTGTTTAATCTACAACTGCCATGATGCTGCACATGTGATCAGCTATGACACCAGCCATTGGATGGTTTGACAGTTTGGTTTAGAGCACAACCAATGGGAGTGTTACATTTCCGGCAGGTGCCAGAAATTTAACTGATTTTTAACCTGTTAAATGCATGGGTTTACTACCGCTTTAATGAATAGAATGTATTAAGGTAAGAGACCTTGAGGTTTTACAACCATTTTAAGACACTTTGATATTTGCATAACAGTCCCCAAGAGCCCGCCCACTGCTTGCATTAGGGCTGGGAGCTCTTGAGAAATGTTACATTGTATCTCCTCTAATGCCCCGTACACACGGGACGACGATCGCATTCAACAGGTCGTACTCACGACCGTTGTATGCGATATCGATCGTTCGTATGCGCGATTTGAACAGTTGAACATACGACGGTCGTACAAGGGAGTTGTATGAGCAGACTAGAAAACACGCATGCTCAGAAGTCAGGAACGGCCGGATGCTAATTACATGCACCTGAACGTTCTTTCTCCGGTCGTACGATCGTGTAGTGCAGTCAGTATGCTGCATACAACAGCCAACATACGATTCAACGCGGTCGTACGTGCGATCGTCGTCCCGTGTGTACGAGGCTTTAGACTGGGTTCACAGCAGAACACGCAGCGGCTCACAGCAGGCGTCCGGTGCGTCCTGGTTCACCAATTCAGGTCCGATTTCAGCCTGAATTTTGGGTTGAATTTGGACCTGAAACGGACCAAAAGTCGCACAGCGTTTTTGTGCAAAACGCACTGGACCTGCTGCGGAGATGTGAGAGCCGATAAAAATGTCCTGCTATTGCACATTGGCTTTGGGAACCCGCATCCAATTTGTAATAGTGTGAAGCCAGCCTTACTAAGATGTACAACCCAATTCCAAAAAAATGTGGACACTGTGTAAAAATGACATAAAAACAGAATGCAATGATCTGCAAATCTTATAAACACATTTTATTCATAATAGAAAATATATCAAATGTTTAAACTAAGAAAATGGACCATTGTAAGAAAAGAGTTAGGAAACTGAAATTGATGGCAGCAAAAAAAGTTGGGACATGGCAACAAGAAGCTGACAAAGGAAGACCCCTTCCATACTGAGGCGCTTCTAAACTGCCAGTAAAACACTGAGCGCTTTTCAGGCACTTTTGAAGAGATTTTCAAGTGCTTTTGAAGAGCTTTCCATTTATTTCAAAGGAGAGGGGCGTTTTTTCACTGCCCTGCCAGCGCACTGCCCCAGTGTGAAAGCATTCATTGATTTTAATGGAAATAGGTATTCGTGAGCTTTTCAGACGCTTTTTTTTTTTAGCATGGAAGCGCCTGAAAAGCACCTCAGTGTGAAAGGGGTCTTAGATCCGGTTCACACTGAGGCGACTTGTCAGGCGACTTGAGTCACCTGACAAGTCGTGTCCATGCAGTGCAATGGAACCATTCTAATAGGAGCGACTCAGGCCACTCCAACTTAGAAAGAGGTTCCTGTACTACTTTTGGGGCAACTTGCATTGACTTCTATTACAGAAGTCATATGCAAGCCGCACTGAAGTTGCGCTGTGCAGGGTCGCGATGAGCCGCCCCACAAGTCGGATCGCCTCAGTGTGAACCTCTCTTAGTGGTACTAACAAGGAAGAGCTGGAAGAACATTTTGCAAATGATTAGGTTAATTGGCGACAGGTCTGTAATAAAATTGGATATACAAAGACAATCTAAAGCCTCGTACACATACGGTGCGATTGTTGTACGACCGCACGTCCAACTTTTCCCAAAATCGACTGTCCGTGATTTTGTCTAGCGTACTGACGGTAGTAAAGTTATCGTTCGACAAATGCGATCGTTGTGACGTGTTAGGAGCGTATAAAGAGGAAGTTCAGTCGAATGTGAATTGTGAATTACTAACGCAAGTTTACACGACCGAACACTTTCGGCTCGTTCCTGATTCTGAACATGCGCGTTTGTACTTACAACTTTGGTTTGTCCAACTTCAGTACACATGAGGCCAAAATCGGACAACGCCTTGTCGGCAGACAAAGGTTTTCTATTTTGCTCATACAACTTTTGTTGGATGATAATTCAAGATCAGCTGTCGAATGGACTGTACTAACAAACAGTCGGATTATCGGATGACAAGCTGTTGTACAGCAATTTTAGGCCAATAATTGTACCGTGTGTACGGGCCTTTAGACCCCATACACACTATACATGTTGTCTGATTTCCTTTAGATTTACCAAAAACATGTAGTGCAAGGGCCTGTCTGATTGCATACAAATTGAAACTCTTAGGCCTCATACACACGGGCGTATCTTTAAAAATAAACAAAACGTTGGGTCCGACGTCAAGGAAAAAAAAAAAATCTGCGTTTTTCGGTGTTATGCATCGGCGTTAGTGAGCGTCGGCGTCAATAGGAGTTTTTTTTTAAAAATCATCCCTCTGCTATTTTTCAACCTAAAAACGTCGGCGCCAAAAAACGCCGGAAAACGCAGGTACAATATTAGTTGGCGTTTTGCGGTGTCGGCGTCCAAAAACGCCAAAACGTTACAGTCTCAGAACGCGATGGCCGTGGGTTCTACTTTCAGCTCACTAATGTCGACGCCATCTACAGCTCAAAAACGCTGACGTTTTTATGGGGCCATTGACTAACATGGAGAGCTGCAAAAAACGCCAGAAAACGCCGGCGTCAAAAAACGTCCGTGTGTATGAGGCCTAAAGGTCCGTACACATGATATCGGCCAAAAACGGTCGTACAACAGCCTGTTAGCCGATTATCTGACCGTTAGTACGCGCAATTCAACAGCCAATTTCAAATAATCGTCCAACAGAAGTTGTCTGACAAGACTAGAAAACTTTTGTTGGCCAACAAGGAGTTGGCCAATTGTTGGCTTGTGTGTAGAGAAATTGGACCAACAAAAGTTTTAAGTACAAACACGCATGCTCGGAATCCAGGAAGTGTTCGGTCGTGTAAACTTGCGTTCGTAATTCACAATTCACATTCACCTGAACTTCCTCTTTATACGCTCGTAACACGTCACTCTGTTCAGCTTTGTTGGACGATTACTTGACTACGGTCAGAACGCTAGACACAAACGCCAACAGCCAATTTGGACAAAAGTTGGACGTGCGGTTGTACGATAATCGGCACATGTGTACGAGGCTTTAAGGTTTGACCTCATATTATAAGGTTTTGGTAAATCTGAAGACAAAGATCTGCAGAAAATCTAATAGTGTGTATGGAGGTTTAGAGCGTCAGAATTAAAGATGGGCAGAGCTTCACCAATCTGTAAAACGCTGTGTTTAAAAATTGACGAAATATTTCAGAATAATGTTCCTCAACATAAAATTGCAAAGACTTTAAATAGGTCATTATCTACAGTATATAATATCAAAAGGTTCTGAGAATCTGGAAAAATCTCCGTGCACAAGTCCTAAATGCAATATTGAATGGTGGTGATCTTCGGGGCCACAGATGGCACTGCATTATAAACAAGCATGATTCTGTGATGGATGGATATGCTCAGGAATACTTCCAAAAATCACTGTCTATGAACACAGTTTGCTGTGCCATCCAAAAATGCAAAGAAAAGCTCTATCATGCAAAGAAGAATCCATATCTCATCATGATCCAGAATCGCCGCCATCTTCTCTGGGCCAAAACTAATTTAAAATGGTCTGTCGCAAAGTGGAAAACTGTTCTGTGGTCAGAAGAAATCGAAATTTGACATTCTTTTTGGCAACATCCTGAGGAAAGGGCCCTTCTGGCTTGTTATCAGCGCTCAGTTCACAATCCTGCATCTCTGGTGGTATTGAGGTGCATTAGTGTGTATGAAATTGGCAGCTTGCACACCTGAAAAGGCACCATGAATGCTAAAAGATAGATTCAGGTTTTAGAACAGCATATGCTCCCATCTAGACAATGTCTTTTTCAAGGACTTGCTTATTTTAGTAAGACAATAGTAAACCACATACTACATCTTTGACAACAGTATGGCTTCATAGTAGAAGAGTCCAGGTGCTTAACTGGCCTACCTGCAGTCCAGACCTTTCACCAATTGAAAATATTTGGCACATCTAGAAACTAAAAATACGACAAAGAAGATCCAGGACTGTTGAGCAGTTAGAATCAGATATCAGGCAAGAGTGGGACAATATTTCTCTTCAAAAACTCCAGCAACTGGTCTTCTCAGTTCCCAGACATTTACAATGCTGTTAAAAGAAGAGGGGTGCTAAATTGTTGTAAATATGGCTCCACCCCAACTTTTTTGAGAATTGTTGCTGCCATCAATTTCAAAATTACCTTTTTTTTCTGAAAATGTTCCATTTTTTCCAGTTTAAACCTTTTATGTTTCTATTGCCAATAAAATATGGGTTTATAAGATCTGCAAATCATTGCATTCTGTTTTTATGTAGATTTTACACAACTTTTTTTTTTAAATTGGGGTTGTATCAATTCCCTATGATCCTCAGCTTGATTTAGTGGCCATAATGCAATATTTTCCAGATTCTCTCTATTTTTGCTACAAAAGAATCTAACTTTATTATTGCCCATAATACTGTAGCACCCTCTAGTGTTACTAGGTTGCTAGGGCGGGTAGGTTTTCTGTAGTGTACGTAAATTTCAGGCTTGGCTGGCAGCCAGGCCTGTTTGTTTTGATCTGGGTTGGGAGTGACTCATGCAGAGCTGGGTGACTCACAGGCGGTATCACTGAGATCTCACACTTCTTTCCAGAACATTCTAGAATTTTCTGGAAAGAAAGGAAGAGAGGAGAGGTAGAGCTGCTTGGGGTATTCTCAGAAGCCCTGACCAATCCCCAACTTGGATTCGGAGGAGGCAGGCCACCTTAAATACCCAGGATCAACCCAGCTGGGGAGGAGTTGTTCGGGAGGAAGCTGGAGATGGCGTGCTAGGCTGTCATGGCCTTTGAGGGAGCTCCCCAGTCTGGGGGAGGGGGTGACCTTGGGCCTATTACGACCCTCCTACAACACACAGAGGTTTCCTGACCAGCAGACACAGGAAGAGCAAGAGACAAGGGCTTCAGGGAGGAACTACAGGTCACAGCCAGGAGGGCTGGTGTCACACAGTTGGGAGGCACGCCTAAGAGGACTAGGAGAGTGCAGTCTGGGATGGGTGCAGAGCCAGTGCTGTGGACTGTGGTGGCATGGTCGGTTGAATGTATAGCATACCTCCCAACTTTTTGAGATGGGAAGGAGGGACAACTATGTAGGCATAGGATACACCCCCTGCCACACCCCCTTATAGGAGAATTCTACAAAAAAAATATTAGTTAAACCCACAAGACCTTTTTTTTTTTTAACCACTACTATTCCTTTAGGCTGGATTTACACATATGCATTTTGCAGATTTGCACCTCCATAGGAAACCATGTGTGACAATCACTTTCACCTACAGGTAAGCCTATGAGAAGGTTTACCTGTAGGTGCCCTGCATATCTCCCAAAACTGCACGGTTCAGGAGATATGCAGTGTATTTGCTATGCCGACGTCATGTCGGCACATGTGCAGTGAAGCGGCCTCCGCGCCGTTCCTAAACTGCGACCGTGCCGTTCCTAAACTGCGACCGTGCCGTGACTGGCTGCTCCCGCGCGGGAGTGACGTCACGCGACTCTGGCCAGTCACAGCACCGGAGTCACGGCCTCGGAAGGAAGATGGACGCTGCCTGCACAGGAGACAGCGCAGGACATCGCAGCCTTCGTTTGCAGGTTAGTGGCACATAATGGGTTACTATGCGATGCATAGTAGCCCATTATGCTTCTAATTTACATAGTCATGTAGAGGAAAGTAAACCCCATCTGGGTTTACTTCTACTTTAAATGGACTGTAGTGCAAATCTGCAAAAAGCACTAAAAACGCATAGGTGTGAATCAGGCCTTGTATTGGCTTTTGAAATTTACCAATGCAGCAATTTAGAAATTGGATGAAAGGTTTAGCAATGGGAAACACTTTTTGAAAGATAAAAATAGGCTTTTTTGACTTACCGTAAAATCCTTTTCTCTGAGTTCATTGACAGACGCAGCCTCTTATTCATGACACGTGGGGTTTATGCACCTTTTACCAGGAGTAGACTAGGCAGAACGATGTTCAGAAAGCAATGCTGGCCTCGCCCAGGGGGCCGTCTTCACTCAGCATATAACCCCTCAGCCCTGCATAGCATATCAGTTTGTAACAATCCATACAAACACAACACAGAGGGGTGGGTGCTGCGTCTGTCAATGAACTCAGAGAAAAGGATTTTACGATAAGTCAAAAAAATCCTATTTTCTCTTACGTTCATTGACAGACGCAGCCTCTTATTCATGACACGTGGGGAAAGCGTTGTCAAACAAAGAGGGGTGGGTAAACAATAACAACTGTACCCAACAGAATGATCTCGGGAAGCACCAGCCGTGCCTACACCGCCGCCTGCCAAACTTTGCGGCCAAAAGCAGCATCCGCAGATGCTGACACATCAACTTTGTAAAACTTAACAAAAGTGTGTACTGAGGCCCAAGTAGCCGCCTTGCACACCTGAGACACTGACGCTTGGTGTCTGAAGCCCAGGAAGTGCTAATCGCCCTGGTGGAATGAACCATGACCGGAAAAGGGGGTTCTTGGCCCCGCACAGCATACGCATGGGTCACAGTCTGTCTGATTCAACGCGGTACAGTGGCCGACGAAGTTGCCAAACCTTTGCGCGGCCCTTCCGTCAGCACAAACAGCGCATCCGACTTCCTAAAAGGAGCCATAGCTGCCAAATACAACCACAAGGCCCTCACTACGTCCAAGGAATGCAGAGCAGTCTCCTTAGGATGAGACGGGCGCGGACACAAGGAAGGGAGGACAATGTCCTCAATGTGAAAAGAGGAAACCACCTTCGGTAGGAACGATGGAGACGGACGCAACACCGCCTTATCCTTATGTAGGGCCAAATAAGGAGACCTACACGACAAAGCCGCCAATTCAGACACCCGCCTAGCGGATGTAATGGTCACCAAGAAGGCGACCTTCTGAGACAGCAATTGCAAGGGAATATCCCTGATCTGTTCATATGATGGTTTCTGCAGCACAGAAAGTACCAAGTTCAGATCCCACGGTGCCAAAGGCGACCGTACCTGAGGAGCCACATGACGTACACACCCTGTACAAATGCGTCGCCAAAGGATGCTGGAAAAGAATCGCCAGAGCACAAATCTGACCTTTGAGTGTGCTCAAAGCCAACTTTTGATCCAGGACTTGTTGAAGGAAGGCCAGCACCCAAGATACCGAAAAAGAACGGGGGCTCCAACACCCTGTCTCACACCAGGCAATATAGGCTTTCCAGGTGCGATGATAGATCTTGCGCGCCTTAAGCATGGTGGGGATCACCGACTCAGAGACCCCCCCTGTCCCTCAGTACCTGGGACTCAATAGCCATGCCATCAAAGCCAGCGAGGGTAAAGCAGGGTGCAGGATGGGTCCCTGCGACAGCAGATCTTAGTGAAGCGGGAGCCGCCAGGGAACATCTGTTACCATCCGCACCACGTCGGCGTACCAAGGACGCCAATCTGGAGCCACCAGGATTGTCGGGATTCCCTCCACTTCTATCCTGCACAGTAACCTCGGTAGAAGTTTGAGAGGAGGAAAAGCGTACAGAAGCCTGTACCGGGACCATGGAGCCACCAGGGCGTCCATGGCTACCGCCAACGGATCCCTTGACCTGCACATGAAGGTCTTCACCTTGAATCTGGACGCCAGGAGATCCACATCTGGCGTGCCCCACCTTTTGCAAATCTGGCGAAACACCTCTGGATGCAGGGACCATTCTCCCTGGTCCAGCGTTTGGCGATTGAGAAAGGCCGCCTTCCAATTTTCTATGCCCGGAATGTAGATGGTGGAGATTGCTGGCACGTGCAGTTCTGCCCACCTTAGAATGTGGGCTGCCGCTTTCGCTGCTGCCAAGCTCCTTGTTCCGCCTTGATGGTTTACGTACACCACCGCCGTGGCGTTGTCTGACTGAACCGGAACCGGGAGTCTGCGCAGCGTTGCCGACCAGTGGGCGAGACAGAGCCTGATCGCCCTCAGCTCCAACACATTGATTGGAAGACGAG
This sequence comes from Glandirana rugosa, assembly GCA_018402905.1. Taxonomy (NCBI): domain Eukaryota; kingdom Metazoa; phylum Chordata; class Amphibia; order Anura; family Ranidae; genus Glandirana; species Glandirana rugosa. Next base: position 210,155 of record BLSH010051143.1, read on the forward strand.
ACTCCTGCGCCGACCAACGGACCTGAGCCGACAGTTGCCCCAGGACTCCCCCCCCCAGCCCGAGAGGCTGGCATCCGTCATGACTATAGCCCATTCCAGGGGAAGGAACAACTTCCCTAAGGTCAATGCCGGGGCCCGAAGCCACCAGGTCAACGACCCCCTGGTCTGATGATCCAGCCGGATCAGCCGATCCAGAGACGAGGGAGACTTGTCCCACTGCAGTAGAATCGCTCGCTGCAGGAGCTGGGTGTGACTCTGGGCGTACGGTATTGCCTCGAAGGTCGAGACCATGTGCCTCAACACCCGCATGCAGAAACCGTCGTGACAACAGGGTTCGCACTGCTGCTTGTAGCGTCAGCAACTTGGCCAGAGGTAGAAATGCCGTCGCCTGCACCGTGTCCAAGATCAGGCCCAGATATTCCAGGTGACAGGACAGGGTCAATGTCGACATCTGTAGATTGATTAGCCAACCGAAGTCCCGCAGTGAGGTCAGGGTCCCACAGCCCCGAGCATCACTCCACTCCATCGCACACTCCGTGAGCGACTGTGCCACCATGACCGACGCCAAAGCCGGCCTCATGGCTGCCCCCGCCACCAGGAAAAGTGCCTTGGACACTGCTTCTGTCTGCCTATCGGCTGGGTCCCTAAAAGAGGGTGACCCCTCCAAGGGAATAGTCGTCGCCTTATTCAGACGGGCCACCAGCGGATCCACCGTGGGGGGAGGCCCATTTCTGTAACAGACTGTCCTCAAAAGGGTAGTGCACATAAAAACATTTTCGCAGAGTAAAGGAATTTAGCGGACGCTGCCATTCCTTATAGACAAACTGGTCAAAATACTGGTGATAGGGAAACACCTTGGGAACACGGGAGGGCTTCTTGGACCCAAACGTGTAGGCAGACTCCTGTGACTCCCCAGCCTGGTCCAGCCGTAGAGAATTACGGACGGCCGTGACCAGGGTGCCCACCAGCGCCTTTTCACGTGCCACCAAGGCCCCCTGGTCCTCTTCACCATCCCAAGGCTCCAGCTCCCCTCCGAGAGCTCCACAGGGGTCCCTGTGACCCCAGAGCCCCCTTCTGGCTCCTCCTCCGAAGATTGAGGAGGAGGTGGACGCTTCTTGGGCCCCCCTTCCCTCAGCTCGGTTCCCCCCCCGGGCAAAAAACTCTTCCAAAATTGAAGTCAATTGGTCCAGGGGAACCAGAGGTCCCAGCGTGGCTTGTGCTTCCGCGGACCCCACCAGTGAAGCAACTGCTGGTTCAGCCACCATTGCGCCACCGCCGGGACACTTATGAGGCCTACCGGCCATACGCCCCCACAATGCACCCTCGCACAATGCTCTGCAGAACGATCGGGACTGCCCAGTAGGACCCAGCACCACCGCGCCCGCACCCCAGGGAGAGAACCAGCGATACTTGCTGAATACTGCCCTCCTGCAGATGCTTGAGAAGAGGCTGCCCAGCCTGCCGATGCCGCTGCTTCCGTCCTAAACGCCGACCAAGAAGAGGGAGAAGTGGTGCCAATGCACACGTGTTATTTCCCATACAGGGAGACCAACCAAAAATGGCCGCCAAATGGCCACAAGAGGCCAAAACCGCTCCCAAAATGGTCGCGGCTGTGACAAAATGGCGGTCAGCTGCGAACCCAAGAAAATGGCGGCCAGCGCCGCCAAAATGGCAGCAATTGCCTTGTGCCACGAGGCGAACGAACGTGCGGCTAACGAGCAGACGGTCGAACGAACGGGCGAACGAGCAAGCCGGCGGTCGGGCGTTCGGGGTGGGGTAAAACACCCAGGTCACCTGTACCCCCACCGGAACGGGCACCGCTAGCCGCCCCCCTTCCCCCCCAGGGGGGTGTCACTCACCCTTCCAGACGGGCGTAGCGGGTAGCCACCCGGAGCAGACTTTCCTCCCCCCAGGTGGGGAGGGATGCTGCTGGCCATGCGACCCCTGGAGCGAGCAGCAGCCTGGTCACTGGGTATGCAGGTGGGGCGTTTAACCCACCGGCCACCCGCACAGAACGGGCACGATGCGGCGATCCCCGCTATAGCTAAGGGTGGCTCACATCCGTCGGCTGAGCTGGGGAGATGTCAGGACAAGGCATATCCGCGTGGTCCCCAGCCAGCTACTTGCTTGCAGTCTTCATCAGAAGGCTTGCGCAAAAAGAAAAACAGAACAAAAATAGGGGAACCGCAGATCCCAGCAGGGAACCAAATCTAACTCCTTGCACTAGGCAGAAAAAAACTGATATGCTATGCAGGGCTGAGGGGTTATGTGCTGAGTGAGGACGGCCCGCTGGGAGGGGCCAGCTTTGCTTTTCTGAACTTTGTTCTGCCTAGTCTACTCCTAATAAAAGGCGCACAAAACCCACGTGTCATGGATAAGAGGCTGCGCCTGTCAATGAACGTAAGAGAAAAGTGCATTTTATATACAACTATAGAGATCAGAGCAAAATGAGGGACAAATGAGGAGGAAAGAGGGACTTTACTCCAAATCAGGGACAGTGGGGAGCTATGTGTATAGCTATGCAAATGTTTTATAGATATGTCCTTATATCTTTGCACCCCTGTTGGTCTTTTTTCTTGCTACAGTTGTGGCTACTCTTCAGCATTAAGACCTCCTACACACGGGCGTCTGAGAAAAAATAAGCAAAATGTCGGGTCCAACGTTTTGGAAAAATCTGCGTTTTTCATCGGCGTCAATAGGCATTTAAAAAAAAAAAAAAAAAATCAGTCCTCTGCAATTTTTCAACCTAAAAACGTCGGCGTCAAAAAACGCTGGTACGGTGTTAGTGAGCATTTTGCAGATTGGCGTCAAAAAACGCCAAAACGCTACAGCCTCAGAACGCACTGGTCCCGCGTTCTAGAAACAGCTCACCAACGCCGACGCCCTCTACTGATCAAAAACGTCAGCGGTTTTAGAGGGCCATTGAATAACATGGAGAGCTGCAAAAAAACGCCCAAAAACTTGGCGTTACAAAACGCCCGTGTGAAAGTTTTAACTCATGGGCTTCCCTTATGTTTGAATTTACTGCAAACTCTGAACATCCTTCCCCACATACACAGTGCAGTGCATTTTTTCCTTCGTCTTTCTTTCTGTACGTTTATAGCAGAGGCCACATAATGATCTCTTGCTATTCTGGGGCACGACCTGCAATACTTGTGTACAGACCTCAACAAACAAATGGATTATAATACTCAACCCTGCTAGATTACATGGCCGGCTGCAATGCCCCATACTGGGCTGTTCAATTGCCACTTCCTAGTATTTTGGCAGAACGGAGGCTGTTCCAAGAAAATCATTATTATGAAGTCTTTTATCTCAAATTCCGAGGAAATGTCAGATGTTTTGACTGCTCGGCTCTTGAGGAAGGGCGGAACATCAAATAAAGGCTTGAAGAGGGTCATGGGGAAAAGGCTGGAGAGGAGAGGCGCTCTAGACAGACGGGAGCCGAATCGGAGACTTCAGAGTGCAGCTACATGGCTTAGTCCACCCTTCAGTGGCAGAGGACAATGTAGACATTGTCATCTGGTGACCACTTCATCGGAGATGCGGGCATGGGGTGGACATTAAGGCGGCACAAATTGTGGGTTTGTGTCTGCCACTAAACAATGCCGACTAACTAATAAATAGCTGGAAAACAATATATCAAGAAATATACATTTAAAGAAAAGACTTGCTGCAAATTTTACAATTGAGTATTTAACCACTTGAGTTAGGGGGCTGTTTTTTGGGTTCGTTGTTTACAAGTTAAAATCAGTTTTCTTTGCTATAAAATTACTTAGAACCCACAAACATTATATATATATATTTTTTTCTAACACCCTAGAGAATAAAATGGCGGTCATTGCAAAACTTTATGTCACACCGTATTTGCGCAGCAGTCTTCCAAGCGTGCTTTTTTTTTTTTAATAAATTCAGTTTTTTTAGTTAAAAAATAATAAAACAGTAAAGTTAGGCCAATTTGTAAAAGATAATGTTACGCCGAGTAAAATGATACCCAACATGTCATGCTTCAAAATTGGCGACAAACTTTGCAGCTTAAAAATCTCCATTGGCAATGTTTAAAAAATTCTACAGGTTAGCAGTTTCGAGCTACAGAGGAGGTCTGGTGCTAGAATTATTGCTCTCGCTCTAACGATCGTGGTGATACCTCACATGTGTGGTTTGCACACCTTTTTTTATATGTGGGCAGGACTTATATATGCGTTCGCGTCTGCACGCGAGCTCGCAAGGACGGGGCGCTTTAAATTTTTTTTTTTTAATTATTTATTTTGCTTTTTACTTTTTATTTTTACACTGTTCTTTTTAAAAAAAATAAAAATTATCACTTTTATTCCTATTACAAGAAATGTAAACATTCCTTGTAATAGAAAAAAGCATGACAGGTCCTCTTAAATATGAGATCCGGGGTAAAAAAGTCCTCACATCTCATATTTACACTCAAATGGAAAAAAAAAATAATAATAATCTGAAAAAAATGACAGGACAAAAAAAAAAAAGCGGGCCCTTTAAGACCGTTGAGCGGACGTCACTTCCGCCCCGCCGTACTATGGAGCCGACAGACACTGGGGAGAGAGGATCGGATCATCTCCGCCGCTGCCGGCGGGTCCGGTAAGCGGCGGAGATGACCGGAAAGAGGCGGGAGGGGGCACCTCTCCCACCGCTGATAAGTGATCTTGCGGCGAATCCACCGCTTAGACCACTTTTATGTTGTTCAGAATCGCTGGCTGATAAAAATAATATCTGAATGGTGCCTGCAGCTACCATTCAGATATCCCTTCTCAAAAGGTAGCGACGTCATAGGACGTCGACCCAACGAGAAGTGGTTAAAATGCCCATACCATCTAAGAAAAAAAGATATTTTGGTAACTTGGTTTCCTATGCGGCCAACATGTCACCCCTGGTGTCCCTCAAAAATGTTTAAAGCAGCCTTCCAGAGTTGTACTGATTCTTCTGTACTGAAGCTGCTTACTCTGAACACTGTGAGCTTCTCACAATGTGCAGTAGAAGCTTCAGCAAGTCAGACAGAGCTTACTTCATTTCCTGGCTGGAGGACATCCAACATAATCTGGTGCTTTCCTCCCCAGCTTGTCTATCACTGCACACCCGTTTGATGGGATTTCAGGTCTTTCAATCATGGAGGCTCAGCATCAAATGTATGCGTTACCTAGGGTGGTCTGCATTCAAATGCAACATGAGGAATGCCCATGCAGGGCCAGGAGGGGAAGCTGCCCAGGGTTCAGCAGTGGGCAGGGTGACTGGGGCATCCCCTCACAGCAAGCAAGCTCCAGATCAGTGGCTAGCAAACAGCAAGCCACAGCTTCATGTCTGCTTTGACAGCTGCTGCTCCACCATGGAGCATTCATGGTTCCTTCCAGGCTGAGGACTTGTAGGGGCTTTTAAAGGTTTGCCTATGGAAAACATGGGTACCAAATTTCAACGCTACTTCACAGGCACAAGCTCATCTTTTATAAATCTACCCCCCAAAAAAAAAAGAAAACGGGTAATATATTGCATTTGTGTGCCCTAAAAAAAAAAATCAACCCAAATGTACACTATATTACCAAAAGTATTGGGACACCTGCCTTTACACACACACAAACTTTAATGGTGTCCCAGTCTTGGTCCGTAGGGTTCAATATTGAGTTTGGCCCCCTTTGCAGCTATAACAGCTGCAACTCTTCTGGGAAGGCCGTCCACAAGGTTCAGGAGTGTCTATGGGAATGTTTGACCATTCTTCCAGAAGAGCATTTGTAAGGTCAGGCACTGATGTGGATGAGAAGGCCTGGCTCATCACAGTCTCCGCTCTAATTCATCCCAAAGGTGCTTTATTGAGTTGAGGTCAGGACTCTGTGCAGACCAGTCAAGTTCCTCCACCCCAAACTCACTCATCCATGTCTTTATGGACCTTGCTATGTGCACTGGTCCAAATCATTTGGTGGAGGGGAGATTATGGTGTGGGGTTGTTTTTCAGGGGTTGGGCTTGGCCCCTTAGTTCCAGTGAAGGGAACTCTTAAGGTGTCAGCATACCAAGACATTTTGGACAATTTCATGCTCCCAACTTTGTGGGAAGAGTTTGGGGATTGCCCCTTTCTGTTCCAACATGACTGCGCACCACTGCACAAAGCAAGGTCCATAAAGAGATGGATGGGATGAACGAGTTTGGGGTGGAGGAACTTGACTGGCCTGCACAGAGTCCTGGCCTCAACCATAAAAAAATTGCAATGATCGCCATTTTATTTTCTAGGGTCTCTGCTGAAGAATCTATATAATGTTTGGAGTTTAAGTAATTTTCAAGCAAAAAATACTGATTTTTACTTGTAAACAAAGTGTCAGAAGGCAGCCTGGTCTTCATGTAGTACATAAGCTTTAAGCCAGCCATAACATTAGGTTTTGAATAGAGTGGAGAAGAGGTAGAACGTTTAGGAGGTGGTAACTGTTGTTTGTGTACCTGTGACATCAAGAAAAAAAAAATTCTCAGTGACTGCTTGTTACTGGGACAGGAAGTTGGAAAGATTCTCCAACAGGGAAGCTGGCAGCATTAAATATTGGTCCGACACTTCCCAACACTTTACATTTATGCACGGCCGCTGATAGGGGGGACCACTAGCCCTGGTGTACGGGGCCCGGAGCACACAGGGACGATTAGTGACAGATGACAATTGTGTCTTTTCCTCCAGCAGATGAAAGCTGCTCTCCTAACCGCTCCCTGCTAAGAAACAGACAGTCGTCCCTCACTAATCCCCAACCCTGTGTGGGACCCCCTCCTCCCAGCACTGGAGTTTGTTATCTCTCTAACTTAGGCTCCATGCACACTGGCTTAAAAAAAATAAATGTTGCTTCTACAGGAGTTTAGTGTTTTGCCTGTAGAAGCAGCTCAATGTTATCCTATCTGTCCATACATATTAGGACCATTACAGGTATACTTTAAGCTCAACATTTAGAGACAGGAAAAATAAAAACTTATGGTTCTCCTAAACTCGTGTAAACTTTGTACCAAAAATGTTCTATATGGGCGTTTTTTTCTGCCTGGATTTTTTTTTTTGAAGCCCAGTGCATGGAGCTTAACTTTTTTTCTCTCCCTCTGATCCCGGATCCTGTATATTTTTCTCATCTTAATTTTTATTTATGAACGGTTTTATCTTTTAGAATTAGCAGGGATTCTGTGAGTTATGTTGTATTTGTGTCTGCTAATAGTTTTATTGTATTCTTACCAAAATAGATCTTTAATACTTTCTTGGGGGGGGCGCGCCTGTCAGATAGAAATCGCGGGTCCCCATACAGACTATCATTTATGTACTCCACAACTAGCAGCAGCATTAAAAAAAAAAAAAAAAAAAACACTTTTCAGCTGCACTATCTGTCTTTTGCAAAAGCCTGGTTCAGAGTTTCTAGCACAATGCAGTAACCCAGTGGTTCTCAACTCCGGTCCTCGAGACCCACCAACAGGCCAGATTTTCAGTATTACCTTGGGGAGATGCAGACTAGAATACTGCAATCACTGAGCAGCAAATGATATCACCTGTGATGTATTTCAGTTATCCTGAAAACCTGGCCTGTTAGTGGGTCCCGAGGACCGGAGTTGAGAACCACTGCAATAACCAAACAAAGGAAAAGATGGGGCTATAACAGTGCAGGATCAAAAAGAAAATATTCCTACATAGTAGTTAAAGTTTCAAAAATGTATTGATGCAAGTTAAAACAATGTAACCAATTAAAAACACAGATTAGAACTCAAAAAACAGGTACAGGTTTCCTTAGTCTGTAAGAAGCGGTGCGCATAGTGGTCCCCACACGTTTCGCCCTTCCTCAGGGGACACAAGCCGCTGTATAGTATTTCATTTTCTAGTGATACAAAAATACATAAAGAAATGTAAGTATTAACATTCACAGCAAGGTTTGAACCAGTTTTCTTATTAAAAAAAAAGTTGTTCCCTATATTGGAACGTTGAAGAATAGGGGTAAGCCTTGGGAGTTGGTGAACTAGAGTGCATTTATATATTGTCATATCATATGAATGTATATGTGGAAACCTTGCTGTGAATGTTAATACTTTTCTTGTGTTTTTGTATCACTAGAAAATTAAATACTGTATAGCGGCTGCCGTCCCCTGAGCAAGCCCAATAACAGGGCGAAACATGTCAGGACCATTATGAGCACCGTTTCTTAAGGTGACTAAGGATCATGGACCTGGTTTTTGAGCTGCAATCTGTGTTTTTAATTGGTTACATTGTTTTAACCTGTATCAATCATTTTTTGAAATTTTAACTGCTATGTAGAAATATTTTGTGCTATAAAAATTGAAGTCCTATTGAAATATCCACCTCTAGGCTTCTATATAGCACAATGCAATGTTTTTGTGTATAGTTGAGTCAATTTCCATGTCCTATACACAAAAACATAGGAACTGGGGTGCAGAAAAATGGCAGCAGGTGCTCTGGTCTGATGTCACAATGTGAAATATTTGATGGTAGCAGGAAGCAGTTTATTGGGGGAAGGATGGAGAGTGTGACAATAATGAGGGTCTACAGGCGACTATAAACCATGCTGAAGCCTTGCAAATTTGGGGCTGCATTTCTGCACATGAGGGTGGAGCTTTGGTCAGGGTCAATGGTGTCCTCAGACAGATACTTATCCATCATGCCATACCATCAGGGAGGAGCGAGTGTGATTGGCCCATAATTTATTCTGGAGCAGGACAAAAACCCAAAACATACAGCCAATGTCATTAAAAATTATCTTCAGTGTAAAGATAAAGAGCCCTGGTAGTGATGGTTTGGCCCCCACAGAGCCCTAATCTCACCATCATGGATTATGTCTGAGATTACACGAAGAGGCAGAAGGATTTGAGGTGGCCAACGTCCACAGAAGATCTGTGCTTCATTCTCCAAGAGGTCTGGAACAACCTACCTGCTGAGTTCCTTCAAAAACTGGTTGAGATTTTTTTTTTTTTTGTTCCATTAAAATCTTTATTGAAAATTTCCTCAAGCTACAAACAGTACCAGGATGTGAGATTTACAAAAACTGATGTGCACAGAATCCGGTGCAGCTGTCCATGGTAACCAATCACCTTCACGTTTTATTGTCAAAGCTTAAAGTGGTTCTAAAGGCAGAAGGTTCCAGCTGAAAGCATAGAATGCATTAAAATATTTAAAAAAAACACAATCTTCTCAATCCAGCAATGTTGCACAAGAGACTTGGCTGTCCAAGGCTCCGCCTTCTGATTGGCAGAGACATAGCAGCAGCCACCATTGCTGTCAAAGTCCATGAGCCAATGAGGAGGGAAGGGGCTGAGCCACGGCTCCATGTCTGAATGGACATACAAAGCTGCAGCTCGGCTCTGGTGCCACCATAGCAAGCTGCTTGCTGCAGGGGCGCTCGGCAAGAGGGAGGGGCCAGGAGTAGTGGTGGGGGACCTGAGAAGAGAAGGATCTGGGCTGCTCAGTGCAAAACCATTACACAAAGCAGGCAAATATAACATGTTTGTTATATTAAAGGAAAAAAGAATAAAAAAAAAAACACCACCTGTGTGCAGCAGCCCCCTAATACTTACCTGAGCCCCAACTCAATCCAACGATGTTGCACAAGAGACTCGGGTGTATGGGACCCTCCTGATTGACAGATACAACAGGCGCCATTGGCTCTCACTGCAGTGAAAGTTAGATAAATAGGGGGGGGGGGGGGGGCAAGGCAGAGCCATAGCTCTGTGTCTGAATGGATACACAGAGCAGCAAGTGAATTGCTGCTTGCTGTAAAGGGCACACAGGAGGAGCACCAGCAAGAAGAGCAAGTAGAACTTTTTTTTTTTTTTAAAACCTTTAATAATATCACTGTACTTGAACACGTTGAAGTTAGAAGCTGGTGGTTACTATGTATAGCTGCACCAATTTTAGCAAATGCGGCCCCCCCCACTGTGTGCAAGTGTACCTTGGTGTACCGATACAAGTTTGAAGGCAAAGGGTGGTCACACCAACTATTGATTTGGATTTCTCCTATATTCATTTATTTCTTTACTCATTTTTGGTAATTGTTATAAAATAGAAAAAAAAAAAGTAAACCAAAATAATAATAAAAAAAAAAAAACCTTCTATTTCTGAACGCAGTCTTAATTTACAGCATTTTCCACACCTGCGTACAACTGTTGCTCGGTACTCTATAGCAGCGTTCCCCAACCCAGTCCTCAAACCCACCAATAGGTCATGTTTTCAGGATTTCCCTCAGATGAATCAGCTGTGGTAATTACTAAGGCAGTGAAACGGATCAAATCACCTGTGCAAATTAATGGAAATCCTGAAAACATGACCTGTTGGTGGGCCTTGAAGACAGGGTTGGGGAACACTGCTCCATAGTATAGATCAGGGATATGGAATTAGCGGACCTCCAGCTGCTGTAAAACTACAATTCCCATCATGCCTCTGCCTCTGGGTGTCTTGCTTGTGGCTCTTAGAGTCTTGCTATGCCTTATGGGATTTTTAGTTCTGCAACATCTGGAGGTCCGCTAATTGCATATCCCTGGTCTAGATGTGCATCTAGGTGATGGGACATAAGGAGTAATTGACATGGCTACACCCGCTGTCCTAAAACGAGGAATAATCACCCTGTTTTTGGGATGGTGAGAAGAATGAGACATGGACACATTTCTGTTCTAAGGCTTTATTGTGCTAGGTGTGTTGCACTAAAATGCTTGTTTCCAGAACGCACAATACATGGTGAAATGCGTTGGTCTTCACTTTGCGTGGCACGGCAACACAAATGCGTATTGGCACGCCACAATGCACAGATGTGACACAGCTGAGTTGTAGCGAGCCGAGGTTAACAGAATGATGCAGGTAAATGATAAAAACAGGTTTGTGGGCAACCAATGGGATGCCTTCACACAATAGACATTAGGGAACGTGCAATGATACAGAACCACAGCAGAAAAGATCAAAATGGGCCCCCAAGGGCTCTTCTTCATCTGCATTAACAACATGCAGCGCCACAGTGCATGGATGGTAGCTATAGTTTGCAATGCAAAGTTAGTTGCACCCTTAGGGCCGGTTCACAATGCTCCAATCGCATATGATTCGCACTGCGCCATGAGCCATATGCAATCTCTGTGCCATGCAAATTCAACCATAGAGATAGTATGGCCGAATTTGCATCGCAGTCGGAGCAAACTCACAGGACCCTTTTTTCCGCAGGGTCAGAATCGGATCTCATGGTTGCTCACACCATGCGGCCCAATTCCTGTGTGGGTTTGCAGGCCACGCTGCGATATGCGAACTGATTTGGGGGTGTCATTAGCTTTCTATTGACACTCCCCACAGTTTGCATAGTGCAGTGTGAACTGCCGCTTGGAGACAAGAGATGTGGGAACCCGCAGTGGATTTGCAGGGTTCCCGCATTGCTGCGGTGTAAGCGGCCCTTAAGCTGGATATACATGGATCAAGAGTCAGCCGGTTGTACAGGGACCAGCTGTATTTCAGCGATGATGCCCTCCCTGAGTGTCAGCGATCAATCAAACATTAGATCAGCTTCTGTTGAACGGGCACGCAGGAAAATCTTGTGTGGATCAGCAGCTGCAGATCAGAGGATTCTGGACAGCAGTGGGAGCCGCTGTCACAGAACAACAACATCCCAATTGGGCGGAGGATTCCATCTCGCTTGTATGGATGGAGGAATAACTTTCCCTACCCATTAATCCCACTGGCTGAACAAGGAAAAAAAAAAAAGTGCCTATGCATCTGCTGCAACACAGCTGTAGTAAAGCTAACTACAACCCAGATACATGAGCTATGATACAGAACAAAATATTTTTCATTTAATCCATACAGTATTCATCCAAGAAAAAAAAAATCATCATCATATGTCTGACATGGTCACAAGGCTTAAAGTGTTAAACCCTGGACCCTGCATTCACTATATCTGGTCTCCCACAGTACACAGAACATGGAAACACAATTATTTTAGTAAATATAAACCGCTAAATACCTTTTCTTATCAGCAGTATATAGCAGCCATGTGACTTCTATCAGTGCCTAGTTAACACTTGTAGGAGTTTTCATACTGCAATGGCTGTCCTATCAGGATGCAGGACTCCTGACCCTCTGTCTGGACAGTGCTGATCACATGCACCCTCGCAAAAAAAAAAAACTCTCTCTAGCCATACACACCAAACTGAGCATGTGCAGTCTGACTCCAAAAGGCTCGGTCTTATCTGGACATGTTATGGGGACAATGCAAAAGTAGGATCTGTGTATTCAGGATCAAAGTCATAATGCAGAGGATTAACTCCTTAGGTTCTACAGTGAATATAACAAGCATGCATTACTATACATATATGGACTGTAGGTTTAGTAACACTTTAAAGGGCAAGGTCACCTTCACATAAAATCTGTAAGGCGATTTTACACTGGGTCCCTTTCGCCACCCCTCCGGGTCCTGCGATCCTCTGCTGCCCTGCACACCGCTTCACCAGCCTGGGGGTTTAAAATCCTTCTAAACCCTCTCCCTTCAGCACTGATAGAATCTGTGTAGCCCATCCTGATTGGACAACACTATCCACGTGACAGTGCTGACCAATTAGAATGCCTCCTATCCGTACATGCCAAGAGGTATAAATAGGTGATTAAGCAGTGGAGATTTCAAATCCCCACACTGGTGAAGTGGCGATCCGGTGTCTGACTGCATGGAATCGCGGGACACTGGTACAGCAGGGCCTGGGGGGGGTCCAGAGTGAGTTCATCTTACAGATGTTCTGTAAAAGATTAACTTAAGTATTAAAAACAGTCATTTTTAAATGGTTAAAAACACAGTATGATGATTGCAAACAGAACCACACCCAAACGTTTCATCCAATGACTTCAGAGGTTCAAGATGAAACATGTTAGGTATGGCTTTTTGGCGTTCCTTGTAATTATTTTACAAGTTTACCTTTTTTCAGTATCCTTACTCAACATGGAGGCTGTGGGTGTGATTGTGCCTCTGAGCCCAGGATCTGACAGACTGCCAGGCACACGGGTATTGTAGCGAGAGGGACACCTGGGAGAGAAGTGGAACCTGGGAGACAGTCCCAAACCTGTAACCTACCTGCTTTGGTGTTCGTCAATTGTACCTGGCGAGTATACATACACCATGCAAGATATATCCCTCCCCAAAATACAATCACAAGCAGCATAAAAATAGCGAAATTAAGTTTTATTAGAAAGTCAAACAACTTAAGTTTAAAAACCCTCCCTTTAAAAAAAAAAAAAAAACTGCAGTAAACCACAAAATGGTGTTAAGAAACAAATATTTACTACATTTTTATATTTTATTTAACCACTTCAATACCAGGCCCTTCCTGCCCAGGACAATTTTCAGCTTTCAGCACTGTTGCACTTTGGGTACAGAGTCGCACGGCCGCGCAATTGTAAGTTAAAGTGACGCAGTGCGGAATCGCAAAAAGTGCTCTGGTCCTACAGTGGGAAATCCTTACAGTCCTTAAGTGGTTAAAGTGTTTCTTAACCCAAAAAAAAAAAAAAAGGAAGAAAAACCAATAGAGATCCTGGTTCCTTAAGGCAGATTAAACAGCACAGTGCTTGTGCTATGTAATCTGCCCCCCTCTAAACTGTAGAAACCCCCCTCCCTGCATCTGCCACTTCCTGTATCCCCCTCTGCATAGACAATGATACCAGGGCTTCTGAGCCCTGACCACCGTTGTCTGATGTCAGCAGCCCTGCTCTCATCTCTCCCCCAGCCTGTCAACTCCCTGCTCTGTGCGTCTCCCCACCCCTAAACCCTCCGCCATTATTAAATTTATTAAATACACACCTCCACTATAGTAATGTAGATCACACTGTAAATATCTATCTAGAGCTGTCGTCAGGCCAGTCATGTGACTCGCGGCCGCTTCCCAGCTCTGACAAGGCATCTGCAGGAGAGACTGAGCAGCCACGTGATCTCCCGAGGGACGTCAGAGGGAGATCCCGGCCCCTCCTTCAGATGCAAACCATCGGAGCTGAGAAGCAGCTGCGAGTCACGTGACCGTCCTGAAGGCAGCTCTAAATAGATATTTAGAACGCTCGTTTTTATAAAATATGTACACTGCGTGATCTGCCTTACTATAGTGGAGGGGCTGGAGTTGTGTCATAAGTATGGGTTAACAACCACTTCAATACCAGGCACTTTTACCCATTGTCTGGCCTAGGCCATATTTTCAGCTTTCAACGCTGTTGGACTTTGAATGGTAATTGTGGGTCATGCAACACTGTACCCAAACTAAAAACTTTTATCACTTTTTTTAGACAGATGAGCTTCCTTTTGGTGGCATTTAATCCTCCTGGGGTTTTTATTTTTGCTAAACAAAAAAAAAAAAAAAAACACAACCCTAAAAAGTTTTGAAAAAAAAAAAAAGTTTTAGTTTGTTATAAAATTTTGTAAACGAGTAATTTTTCTCCTTCACTGATGGGCGCCGATGAGGAGGCACTAATAGGCAGCGCTGGCAGGAATCACTGATAATCAGGACACTGTTTATCAGTGCAGATGTCCCCACTTAGGAATGCCATTTACCGGCTCTCTTCTTGCGCTGTCAGCGTGTTGAGAGGAATGCCAATAACCAGCATTTCATTTACACTGATCAGCTGCGATTGGTCACAGCTGATCACATGGTAAAGAGCCTACATCGTGATCGGTGATGCATGGCATCCGAGGTACACAAGCTGCACGCCCCCGGGGATGCACGCGGGCGGCCTGTTCTAAAGGACGTCACATGACATCAAATCAGAAGGGTAAAGCCACCTCCCAGCTGTCAATCCACTATAGGCCAGGCGGGAAGGTGTTAATCTATCCAGGGGGGTGTCAAAATGGCGGCCCTCCAGCTGTTGCAGGACAACAAGTCCCATCCTGCCACTGCCTGTGGGAGTCATCCTTGTAACTCTCAGCCTTGCAATGCCTCATGGGACTTGTAGTTCCGCAACAGCTGGAGGGCCACTACATACATAGGCTCCTACACAAAAGGAGCTAGGACTGCAGTACACCGGGGTGCCGGGATACGGCTTACGCATATTTGCAAATATGTGCAAACTAAACCCCTTTGTTTGAATTGTCCTGTCTAACCGTTCACGTTGAGTTTGTTGCAGGCAACTTGTTTTTTGACATGCACCTTCCTTCCACGTGCTCCTTGCTGTAAAGGCCGGTTATAGTTAGTGTGTGTGTCCCCAGATTTAATATATATATATTTTTTTTAATATAACAACCATAAATGCTACAGTAGACCACAGAATGTCAGAGAGGCTCCATATTCCAATGTTCAGCCAGAACTCCTCTAGGAAGATAGGACAGATCAGTTAAGGTAAGCATCCAGCACCCAGCAATGACACACATTACAGCTGAGTGTAGGATGTTTACAGCAACTAACACTGAGCAGGTCTAGAGAGGACGAGATCCAGGTTGTGCGAGGATAGGTTGCAGCACGCTCTTCCCATCATCTTGGCAGGAGGAGAACACTCAGAGGGTGGAGTGCACGGAAATCCAGGACACACTGTGGATGCATAAAAGGAAGCTGAAGAAAATTTTAGACACAATGGACTGCCAACAGAGCAGTGTGGAAATAAAGTGTCTGCATGTCATATGCAGACATTCCTCCGCTCTGCAATACACGTGCTTGGAGTAGATGTAAAGCCAATAAAAAAAAAATGCTTTTGGATTAAGTAGATACTAGCTAAAGTGGGATTAAGCCCAAACACAAAAATGAATCAATTGCAGCTTACCAATTATTAAAGAGGAGCTCCGCCAGCTCCTTTAAAAATTAAAAAGTCAGCAACTACACATACTGTAGCTGCTGACTTATTAGGACACTTACCTGTCCTGGAGTCCAGCGATGTCAGCACCGCAGCCGATATTTACATCGGGTGATGTCGCCGCCATTGCTAGCAAGATAACCCGGCAGTGTAGCCTTTCGGCTCCACAGCGGGGTCCCAGCTGCACATGTGAGAAATGCGCTACACTCTGGGGGTCAGCACGGTCACGTGGGTGGGGCTATCAATTGTGCTGCAGTGCAAGAACACGCTGACAGAAGGAGAGAGCAAACTAAGGGGACTAAACAGTCTTCTGCTTCTCCTTTAACGGTCCAAGCAAAGACTGGGGGTCATGGGACTAACTATGCAAGGTTAGTACAGTGACCCCCCCCCACTGTTCTATTGTATTGTGACAGGGAGACCCCCCCTCGCCGGCACACACACAGGTCAGCGCTTGCAGCCATTGGCTGAGATCGCTGATCGGATGCTTGTTCTCCTTCTGTGAGACAAGGCACCGTATACGCGGGCCAAATACCAGCTGGTTTCAACTTTACCGACTGATTTTAGCCCCTGTGTACAGGGTTTAAGTAAAAAAGAAATTACAGTAAACAGATAAAGTCTACTACCCTGCCCTAGTGTAAGTAAGCCTTTGCAGCTCCGCTTTAAGGAGGACCAACGAGTGAAACCATGGGGTGAAAACAGAAAACAATGCTTCCTGTATGCAGTGCAGTCCTGGGAAGAAATACTGGGAAAATTATAATATTAAAATGTGTATATATATATATATATATATATATATATATATATATATATATATATATATATAT
>BLSH010051143.1:252091-267529 GCA_018402905.1 Glandirana rugosa
CCCTTGAAGTGGTTGATGTCGACCTCCAGTGTGTGAAGTGACTGTCGTGCAGTGGACATGCCCCCAGACACGTCAGTGAAGTGTGTGACCTCCAGCTGTAGTTGGTGAAGTTCCCCTCCCCCCCTCTCTCAGGCCCCCCCTCCTCTCCTACGACCCGCAAACTTGCCCCCTCACACCCCTCTCCTCCAGGCACTGACCTGCTCCGGGCCGGGGCCCAGCCTCTCCTCCAGCCGGTACCGGGCGGACACATCGAGCACCGGAAGCCGCCAGCAGACGCGGCCACCCGGCCAAACACTTCCCCGCCCACCGGGCCCGTGCCAACCAATCACAACCAACCTATTAATCTTCCAATGGCGGCCCTATATTTATCCCCGCCCCCCCTCAGCACGATCCCGCCTGTCATTGGCCGCCGAGGGGGGAGGTCCGGTCACTGGAGGGACAGCTCTGCGTCTTCCTCCTGTCTGCGCTCCCGGCGGCCATGTTGGTGGAGCCGGACGCTTTGACTTTTACGAAGGACACCTGGCTTATGAGTGCTCTGCTTGGCAGAGCCCGGGCCTCAGGGATGGATTGTCTGCTTTATTCCGGTTTACTAGTTTTGTATTATTGTGTCAGGTGGTGGGTGACCCGGCCTGTAACCTTAGGCCTGCTTTAGGAGGATTAGGAAGGTGAGCCGGAGAGTGGAGGGAGGGAGGGGGTGTCACTCACACACAGCAATAAATACTCCTTTCCATCGAGTGTAGAAGACTCACAGCTCCTGGCGGAGGTATATTGCTGTCTGTGTCCCCATTGGGGACATTCACCCTCACTTCCTGTCCTGGAAGCTGCAGTGCTGCTTTTTTTTTTAACCACTTCAGCCCCAGAAGGATTTCTCACTGTAGGACCAGAGCACTTTTTGCGATTCGGCACTGCGTCGCTTTAACTGACAATTGCGCGGTCGTGCGACGTTGTACCCAAATTAAATTTGCGTCCTTTTTTTCCCACAAATAGAGCTTTCTTTTGGTGGTATTTGATCCCCTCTGCGTCATTTCTGATCGCCGCTATAAACAAAAAAAGAGCAACAATTTTGCAAAAACACCCCAATATTTCTTACTTTTTGCTAAAATATAAATCCTAAAAAAAAACAAATGTATTCATCAGTTTTGGCCGATTTATATTCTTCTACTTATCTGTGGTAAAAAAAAAAAAATAGTGATCGGTGTTTATTGATTGGTTTGCGGAAAAAATTGCCGCGTTTACAAACCAGGAGAATTAATTTCTGGCATTTTTACAATTTTTTTTACAGGTAATGGTGGCGATCTGCGATTTTTAGCGGGGACTGCAATATTGCGGCGGACATGTTGGACATTTTTGGAACTTTTTTGGGACCATTGGCATTTATACAGCGATCAGAAATGTAAATGTCCACTGATTACTGTATAAATGTCATTGGCAGTGAAGGGGTTAACCTGGGGGGCGCTCTAGGGGGTAACTGTGTTCCCTGGGTGTGTTCTAACTGTGAGGGGTTTGGGCTGCCAGGGGCACCAGAGATCTAAGTGATCCCAGTGACAGGGATCAGTAGCTCTGTCATGCCGCCTGACAGAACGGGGAAGCGCCGTGTTTACATCGATGGTTCCCCGCTTTTCTGTTGTACCAGGCGATCGCGGGTCCCCGGCAGACTTTGAGTCCTCCCGACCTGCGGCCCCACTCAGCCAGCATTCGGCGGGCATGAGAGACCGCCAACAGTGGCGTGCCCTCACCCCCTAGTTGCACGTGCGCGAATTGCCCTTTATAGATGGCGATCTGCGTTATGCTGCCAACTTACAGCAGTAAAAGTACGCAACGCGGTTGGAAACCGGTTAATAAAAGTGCTGTTTTTATTATGACAGAGGGGACGCTGAGCCTAATTCTAAGTGACTGGAAGAAGGAAAAGCTGACTTTGTTGCTCATAGCAACCATTCTTTGCCTGGAAACAAATTGGTTGCCATGGGCAACTAGACCAAGTTTTCCTCCCTCTGGTGAACCTACAGCTGTGTGCCTCTTCTGTCACAGGGGTTTCTTCCTCCCTGTCAGCAGTGCTGAACACCACCCCATTCACATGACAAGGGCCGCCCTGCGATTGCGTGTGTTTTTGGCGCAGTCAGGGTTAAACCAGGCGCTGAGGAGGCAACGTACTGCCTGTCAACCGCCCTCTGAAAAGCGATCCACCACGGAGGGGCCGGCAAGGATTACCGCATTAGACGCGTGCGGTTCGTTTTAACCTGGATAAAAATTCGGACACTTTTTTTGTTATTCAGAAATTCGGATGTTTTCGATTGACAATAGTCACAAAATTTTAACGAATCCGAAATAAACAAACACAATTTCCGACCAAATTTGAATTTGAAAATCAAGAATAAATTAGAATAGAATATAAAATGAAAGAATGGAATGTAATAGAGTAAATCAGAACAGAATAGAAAATAGAAGAATAGA
The DNA here is from genome assembly GCA_018402905.1 of Glandirana rugosa. Lineage (NCBI taxonomy): Eukaryota > Metazoa > Chordata > Amphibia > Anura > Ranidae > Glandirana > Glandirana rugosa. The sequence continues at coordinate 254,543 of BLSH010051143.1, forward strand.
AAAAACTAGAATAGAAAATAACAGAATAAAATAGGCTATAACCATCTTCCGAAAAATTCAATTTTTGAATAGAATAAATTTGAATGCAATAGAAAAGAATGGAGTAAAACAGAACAAAGGAGAAAAGAAAAGAACAAAATATAATGGAATAGAAAACGAATAGAATAATATAGAAAAGAATAGAATAAAATAGAATATAACCATCTTCCGAAATTTGAATTTCAAATAGAATAGAATAGAAAAAAAACATAGAATAGATAAAAATAGAAAGCATATAACCATCGTTGGAATTTCAAATAGAATACATTTGAATGGAACATAAAAGTGTAGCATAGCATAGAAAATAAAAGAATAGAAACAACAAAACAGTAGAATATAACCATCTTCCAAAATTCAAATAGAATAAAATCAAACTCAAAAGAAATACATTTGAATAGCACTGAATAGAAAAGAAAAAACTGAATAAAACAGAATAGAATAAAATAGAATATAACCATCTTCTGAAATTGGAATATAAATTCAAATAGAATAAATTTAAATAGAATAGAAAAGATTAGAATGGAAAATAAAAGCGTAGGATAAAAAAGAAAAGAATATATAGAATATAACCATCTTTCAAATTCATAATAGAATAAATCTGAATTTGAATAGAATAGAAAATAAAAGAATAGACTAGAAAAAAAATAGAATGGAACACAAGCATCTTCTGAAATTTAAATTTCGAATTGAATACATTTGAATGGAATAGAAAAGAATAGAGTACAACAGAACAAAATAGAATAGAAAATAAAAGAATAGAATACAATGGAATAGAAATCAAAGGAATAGAATAGTATACAAAAGAATAGAATAAAGTAGAAAGAATATAACCATCTTCCGTAATTTGAATTTCAAATAGAATAGAATAGAAAAAAATATAGAATAGATAAAAATAGAAAGCGTATAACCATCTCCCGAATTTAGAATAGAATAGAATAAAAAAGAATATAAAGCATATAACCATCTTTTGAATTTCAAATCGAATACATTTGAAAAGAATAGGAAAGAGTAGCATAGAATAGAATAGAAATGAAAAGAATAGAATAGAAACAGAAAAAACAATAGCATAAAATAGAATATAACCATTTTCAGAAATTCAAATAAATTAAAATAGAATAGAAAAAATAATATAATATAAAAAACAATAGAATAGAATAAAACGTAAAGCACATAACTATCTTCCAAAATTCAAATATAATAAAATCAAATTCTAAAGGAATACATTTGAATAGAATAGAAAACAACTGAATAGAACAGAATAGAATATAATAGAATGTAACCATCTTCTGAAATTTGAATATAAATTCAAATTTGAATGGAATAGAAAATAAAAGAGTAGGATAAAAAAGAAACGAATATAACCATCTTTCAAATTTATAATAGAATAAATCCGAATTAAAGTAGAATAGAATAGAATAGAAAAAAATACAGTAGAATGGAATACAAGCATCCTCCGAAAATTTTAATTTGGATTAGAATAAATTAGAATGCCGAATTTGATTCGAATAAATGAAACAAATTTTGAAAACAAATTTGTCTAAAGAAATTCATGCAAATAATGAATGAAAACAAAGTTATTTGTTCTGCACACGGGCCGCATCCTCCCCGATCATCAGGGATCCATGAAGGGAGGATTTGTGACTTCCCCATGTTATGTCTATGGGCAGAGCAATGTACAGGGACCGCCGCCTCTTTACAACCATTTCCCTCCCATTTTAGGTCCGGAAATAGAAAAGGATGCAGATCTTTTCCGTTTTTATTTTGGACCGGCATGGACTCGGCCGTGATTGGATGTAAGCAGACACGTGTCAGGTCACCTCCATCTGCTTATAGATTTACTCTTGGTTTTGCAGAAACGCACTACAGTCCATCTGACATGCTTTCCCATGGGACACGTTCACATCTGCGATTTTCAGCCGCTGCGTTTTTTTGGAAAGTGTTGCGTGTGATGGACTTCAATGTACCCGTACCAAAAATTCAAGTGGTGTGTTTTTGATGAGTTTTAGATGCGTTTGTTTTATTGTATTAAGAGCTAGGCTTAGGGTTAGGATTAAATGTTAGGGTTAAGGGATAGGGTTAGGGTTAAATGTCATGGTTAAGAGCTAGGGTTAGGGTTAAGAGCTAGGGTTAAATGTTAGGGTTAAGAGCTAGGGTTTGGGTTAGGGTTAAATGTTAGGGTTTGGGTTAAGAGTTGGGGTTAAGAGCTAGGGTTAGGGTTAAATGTTAGAATTAAGAGCTAGGGTTAGGGTTAAGAGCTAGGGTTAAATGTTAGGGTTAAGAGCTGGGGTTAGGGTTAAGAGCTGGGGTTAGGGTTAAATGTTATGGTTAAGAGCTAGGGTTAAGAGCTAGGGTTAGGGTTAAATGTTAGGGTCAAGAGCTAGGGTTAAATGTTATGGTTAAGGGTTAGGGTTAAGAGATAGGGCTTGGGTTAAATGTTAGGGTTAAGAGCTAGGGTTAGGGTTAAATGTTATGGTTAAAAACTAGGGTTAGGGTTAAGAACCAGGGTTAGGGTTAAGAGCTAGGGTTATGATTAAATGTTATGGATAAGAGCTAGCGTTACGGTTAAATGTTATGGTTACGAGCTAGGGTTAGTGTTAAGGGATAAGGTTAGGGTTAAATGTTAGGGTTAAGGGTTAGGGTTAAATGTCATGGTTAAGAGCTAGGGTTAAGAGCTAGGGTTAGGGTTAAATGTTATGTTTAAGAGCTAGAGTTCGGGTTAAGAGCTAGGGTTAAATGTTAGGGTTAAGAGCTAGGGTTAGGGTTAAGCGCTAGGGTTAAATGTTAGGGTTAAGAGCTAGGGTTAGGGTTAAGAGCTAGGGTTAGGGTTAAATGTCATGGTTAGGAGCTAGGGTTAGGGTTAAGAGCTAGGGTTAGGGTTAAATGTTAGGGTTAAGAGCTAGGGTTTGGGTTAGGGTTAAATGTTAGGGTTTGGGTTAAGAGCTAGGGTTAGTGTTAAATGTTAGGGTTAGGGTTAAATGTTAAGGTTAAGAGCTAGGGTTAGGGTTAAGAGCTAGGGTTAGGGTTAAATGTTAGGGTTAAGAGCTAGGGTTTGGGTTAGGGTTAAATGTTAGGGGTTGGGTTAAGAGTTAGGATTAGGGTTGAATGTTAGAATTAAGAGCTAGGGTTAGGGTTAAGAGCTAGGGTTAAATGTTAGGGTTAAGAGCTAGGGTTAAATGTTAGGGTTAAGAGCTAGGGTTAAATGTTAGGGTTAAGAGCTGGGGTTAGGGTTAAATGTTATGGTTAAGAGCTAGGGTTAGGGTTAAATGTTATGGTTAAGGGTTAGGGTTAAATGTTAGGGTTAAATGTTATGGTTAAGAGCTAGGGTTAAATGATAGGGTTAAGAGCTAGGGTTAGGTTTAAATGTTAGGGTCAAGAGCTAGGGTTAAATGTTATGGTTAAGGGTTAGGGTTAAGAGCTAGAGTTACGGTTAAATGTTATGGTTACGAGCTAGGGTTAGGGTTAAGGGATAAGGTTAGGGTTAAATGTTAGGGTTAGGGTTAAATGTCATGGTTAAGAGCTAGGGTTAGGGTTAAGAGCTAGGGTTAGGGTTAAATGTTGGGGTCAAGAGCTAGGGTTAAATGTTATGGTTAAGGGTTAGGGTTTAGAGATAGGGCTAGGGTTAAATGTTAGGGTTAAGAGCTAGGGTTAGGGTTAAATGCTATGGTTAAAAACTAGGGTTAGGGTTAAGAGCTAGGGTTATGATTAAATGTTATGGATAAGAGCTAGAGTTACGGTTAAATGTTATGGTTACGAGCTAGGGTTAAGGGATAAGGTTAGGGTTAGGGTTAAATGTCATGGTTAAGAGCTAGGGTTAGGGTTAAGAGCTAGGGTTAAATGTTAGGGTTAAGAGCTAGGGTTAAATATTAGGGTTAAGAGCTAGGGTTAGGGTTATATGTTAGGGTTAAGAGCTAGGGTTAGGGTTAAGAGATAGGGCTAGGGTTAAATGTTAGGGTTAAGAGCTAGGGTTAAATGTTAGGGTTAAGAGCTAGGATTAGGGTTAAATGTCATGGTTAAGAGCTAGGGTTAGGGTTAAGAGCTAGGGTTAAATGTTAGGGTTAAGAGCTAGGGTTTGGGTTAGGGTTAAATGTAAGGGTTTGGGTTAAGAGTTGGGGTTAAGAGCTAGGGTTAGGGTTAAATGTTAAGGTTAAGAGCTAGGGTTTGGGTTAAGAGTTAGGGTTAGGGTTAAATGTTAGAATTAAGAGCTAGGGTTAAGAGCTGGGGTTAGGGTTAAATGTTAGGGTTAAGAGCTGGGGTTAGGGTTAAATGTTATGGTTAAGAGCTGGGGTTAGGGTTAAATTTTAGGGTTAAGAGCTGGGGTTAGGGTTAAATGTTATGGTTAAGAGCTAGAGTTAGGGCTAAATGTTAGGGTTAAATGTTATGGGTAAGATCTAGGGTTAAATGTTAGGGTTAAGAGCTAGGGTTAGGGTTAAATGTTGGGGTCAAGAGCTAGGGTTAAATGTTGGGGTCAAGAGCTAGGGTTAGGGTTAAATGTTATGGTTAAAAACTAGAGTTAGGGTTAAGAGCTAGGGTTATGATTAAATTTTATGGATAAGAGCTAGAGTTACGGTTAAATGTTATGGTTACGAGCTAGGGTTAGGGTTAAGGGATAAGGTTAGGGTTAAATGTTAGGGTTAAGGGTTAGGGTTAAATGTCATGGTTAAGAGCTAGGGTTAAATGTTAGGGTTAAGAGCTAGGGTTAAATATTAGGGTTAAGAGCTAGGGTTAGGGTTATATGTTAGGGTTAAGAGCTAGGGTTAGGGTTAAGAGATAGGGCTAGGGTTAAATGTTAGGGTTAAGAGCTAGGGTTAAATGTTAGGGTTAAGAGCTAGGATTAGGGTTAAATGTCATGGTTAAGAGCTAGGGTTAGGGTTAAGAGCTAGGGTTAAATGTTAGGGTTAAGAGCTAGGGTTTGGGTTAGGGTTAAATGTAAGGGTTTGGGTTAAGAGTTGGGGTTAAGAGCTAGGGTTAGGGTTAAATGTTAAGGTTAAGAGCTAGGGTTTGGGTTAAGAGTTAGGGTTAGGGTTAAATGTTAGAATTAAGAGCTAGGGTTAAGAGCTGGGGTTAGGGTTAAATGTTAGGGTTAAGAGCTGGGGTTAGGGTTAAATGTTATGGTTAAGAGCTGGGGTTAGGGTTAAATTTTAGGGTTAAGAGCTGGGGTTAGGGTTAAATGTTATGGTTAAGAGCTAGAGTTAGGGCTAAATGTTAGGGTTAAATGTTATGGGTAAGATCTAGGGTTAAATGTTAGGGTTAAGAGCTAGGGTTAGGGTTAAATGTTGGGGTCAAGAGCTAGGGTTAAATGTTGGGGTCAAGAGCTAGGGTTAGGGTTAAATGTTATGGTTAAAAACTAGAGTTAGGGTTAAGAGCTAGGGTTATGATTAAATTTTATGGATAAGAGCTAGAGTTACGGTTAAATGTTATGGTTACGAGCTAGGGTTAGGGTTAAGGGATAAGGTTAGGGTTAAATGTTAGGGTTAAGGGTTAGGGTTAAATGTCATGGTTAAGAGCTAGGGTTAAATGTTAGGGTTAAGAGCTAGGGTTAAATATTAGGGTTAAGAGCTAGGGTTAGGGTTATATGTTAGGGTTAAGAGCTAGGGTTAGGGTTAAGAGAGGGCTAGGGTTAAATGTTAGGGTTAAGAGCTAGAGTTAAATGTTAGGGTTAAGAGCTAGGGTTAGGGTTAAGAGCTAGGGTTAGGGTTAAATGTCATGGTTAAGAGCTAGGGTTAGGGTTAAGAGCTAGGGTTAAATGTTAGGGTTAAGAGGTAGGGTTTGGGTTAGGGTTAAATGTTAGGGGTTGGGTTAAGAGTTGGGGTTAAGAGCTAGGGTTAGGGTTAAATGTTAAGGTTAAGAGCTAGGGTTTGGGTTAAGGGTTAGGGTTAAATTATTAGAATTAAGAGCTAGGGTTAGGGTTAAGAGCTAGGGTTAAATGTTAGGGTTAAGAGCTGGGGTTAGGGTTAAATGTTAGGGTTAAGAGCTGGGGTTAGGGTTAAATGTTATGCTTAAGAGCTGGGGTTAGGGTTACATTTTAGGGTTAAGAGCTGGGGTTAGGGTTAAATGTTATGGTTAAGAGCTAGAGTTAGGGCTAAATGTTAGGGTTAAATGTTATGGTTAAGAGCTAGGGTTAAATGTTAGGGTTAAGAGCTAGGGTTAGGGTTAAATGTTGGGGTCGAGAGCTAGGGTTAAATGTTATGGTTAAGGGTTAGGGTTAAGAGATAGGGCTAGGGTTAAATGTTAGGGTTAAGAGCTAGGGTTAGGGTTAAATGTTATGGTTAAAAACTAAGGTTAGGGTTAAGAGCTAGGGTTATGATTAAATGTTATGGATAAGAGCTAGAGTTTCGGTTAAATGTTATGGTTACGAGCTAGCGTTAGGGTTAAGGGATAAGGTTAGGGTTAAATGTTAGGGTTAAGGGTTAGGGTTAAATGTCATGGTTAAGAGCTAGGGTTAGGGTTAAGAGCTAGGGTTAAATGTTAGGGTTAAGAGCTAGGGTTAAATATTAGGGTTAGGGTTATATGTTAGGGTTAAGAGCTAGGGTTAGGGTTAAGAGATAGGGCTAGGGTTAAATGTTAGGGTTAAGAGCTAGGGTTAAATGTTCGGGTTAAGAGCTAGGGTTAGGGTTAAATGTCATGGTTAAGAGCTAGGGTTAGGGTTAAGAGCTAGGGTTAAATGTTAGGGTTAAGAGCTAGGGTTTGGGTTAAGAGTTGGGGTTAAGAGCTAGGGTTAAATGTTAAGGTTAAGAGCTAGGGTTTGGGTTAAGAGTTAGGGTTAGGGTTAAATGTTAGAATTAAGAGCTAGGGTTAGGGTTAAGAGCTGGGGTTAAATGTTAGGGTTAAGAGCTGGGGTTAGGGTTAAATGTTAGGGTTAAGAGCTGGGGTTAGGGTTAAATGTTATGGTTAAGAGCTTGGGTTAGGGTTACATTTTAGGGTTAAGAGCTGGGGTTAGGGTTAAATGTTATGGTTAAGGGTTAGGGTTAAATGTTAAGGTAAGAGCTAGAGTTAGGGCTAAATATTAGGGTTAAATGTTATGGTTAAGAGCTAGGGTTAAATGATAGGGTTAAGAGCTAGGGTTAGGTTTAAATGTTAGGGTCAAGAGCTAGGGTTAAATGTTATGGTTAAGGGTTAGGGTTAAGAGATAGGGCTAGGGTTAAATGTTAGGGTTAAGAGCTAGGGTTAGGGTTAAATGTTATGGTTAAAAACTAGGGTTAGGGTTAAGAACCAGGGTTAGGGTTAAGAGCTAGGGTTATGATTAAATGTTATGGATAAGAGCTAGAGTTACGGTTAAATGTTATGGTTATGAGCTAGGGTTAAGGGATAAGGTTAGGGTTAAATGTTAGGGTTAAGAGCTAGGGTTAGGGTTAAATGTCATGGTTAAGAGCTAGGGTTAAGAGCTAGGGTTAGGGTTAAATGTTATTTTTAAGAGCTAGAGTTAGGGTTAAGAGCTAGGGTTAAATGTTAGGGTTAAGAGCTAGGGTTAGGGTTAAATATTAGGGTTAAGAGCTAGGGTTAGGGTTATATGTTAGGGTTAAGAGCTAGGGTTAAATGTTAGGGTTAAGAGCTAGGGTTAAGAGCTAGCGTTAGGGTTAAATATTAGGGTTAAGAGCTAGGGTTAGGGTTAAATATTAGGGTTAAGAGCTAGGGTTAGGGTTAAGAGCCAGGGTTAGGGTTAAATATTAGGGTTAAGAGCTAGGGTTAGGGTTGAATATTAGGGTTAAGAGCTAGGGTTAGGGTTATATGTTAGGGTTAAGAGCTAGGGTTAGGGTTAAATGTTATGGTTAAAAACTAGGGTTAGGGTTAAGAGCTAGGGTTATGGTTAAATGTTATGGATAAGAGCTAGTGTCACGCACCTGGTGGTGGAGTCCGGCCCCTGCAGAGAACAACCACTTCCGCGCACCCGACTCAGGGACCCCCGACAGGGCAGACAGTAGGTCCAAGAGTGCAGGATGGCACGAGGGCTGGATGGTCACTGATGATGGTGTGAGATCTCAAGCAGTCGTGCAGATCAGAAGAGTGGTGGTACAGGCTGGGTCGGCAACTGGCTGGCGGTGCGGTACAAGGGATCAGGCAAAAGAATGATCAAGTCCAAGCAGAGTTCGTAACCGGGCTGGCAGCAGAAGTACAGTGGGGTCAGACAATCGGATGGTCGTGGATAGCCGGGGTCGGTGCAGGCAGATAACAGCAGGTCGGGTCAAGCCGGGTCTAAACAGGAAGGATCACAGGAACTGGAAAACAGGAACAGAGCTGGGGCTTACAGGTCTTCAGACGCTGTAGAACGGACAGCACCAGCTGCAGTGCATTGAGGGTTTAAATAGAGGCGTTTGGTACCGTTTCTGGCCTGTGTGCAGGCACGGGAGCGTGGGCGCGCGCAAACGCGAACGGGCGAGCTCACCAGCGCACAAGTCCATAGGAAGCATAGATCTTCTCCTAACATTGCCCCCCCCCCCCAAGGGGCAGCCTCCGGATGCCCAACTTGGCCACTTTGGCAGGATTGCTGTCCTTGAATGCTTGAATACATTACTCCGCATGAAGGTTGGCTTCGGGCACCCAAGAACTCTCCTTGGGCCGCACCCCTTTCACTTCGCAAGATACTGGATCCCGCCGCCCCTCTTCCTGCAGTCACAACAGGAGCAAGAGGAGCAATTGCTCTACTTGGAAAAGGTTCCAGGGTCACTGGCTTCAGCAAGGTGACATGGAATACCGGATGTATCCGCATGGATGATGGAAGCTTGAGTTCGTATGAAACCTGGTTGATCCTTCTCTTTACTGGGAAGGGGCCGATAAATCTCGGACCCAGCTTTTTGGACGGGCAGACCAATCTTAAATTTCTTGTGGATAGCCAGACCTGGTTCCCTGGTTGGAGATCCAGTTCTCCGCACTTCCTTTTATCAAAAATGGCTTTGCTTTGTTCCTGAGTTTTAGCAAGCATTTCCTGCAGAAGTTTCCAAATGGTATTGTAGAATTGGGTAGTTTCATGTACCGCTGGTACCACAGTTTCACTTGGCAAGCAAGGGAGTATTGTGGGATGAAAGCCATAGTTGGACCAAAATGGGGACTGTTTAGTTGCAGAATGAGTGGAGTTGTTGTAGGATAATTCTGCCAATGGCTAGGTGAATTAAGGATGTGTACCGCGCTTATGGGTTTGTGTGTATGACTGCTGCCTTCCAAGGATTCCCTCCCGTAGGTGGGAAGTGGTATTGAAAGAGGTGGTGCTTGGATGTGGCGCTGTCTGAGTAGTGGGAGATAAATATGTTCCTGGTGCCCTGTGTACATATGTTTTAGTGGGGTATTAATCTTTGATCCCCGGTAACAAAGTGCATATATATAAATTCATAAAGTGCTGAAAGGAAATTTTTAAAAAATATATCATAATATTTCTAGTGTGCATGTGCTAGTATCAACATGCTAGTATATGTGCAAAATTGCTAAGGATTCAAGGTATGTGGGTGTGCAGTAGAAACGTCAAAATATAAGTGTAACAAGTCCATATAAAAAGGGTGATTAAAAATTAAATTTCTGCAAGTATAAAATATAGCAACAGTATGAAAAATGTGGTAAGTAAAATGTGTATAGATCTCACAGTGCATACAGTAGTATTATTTACAAAAAAAGGAAATTTTTTCGGCGATCAAGTATGTATAATGTGGTAATAATCTCCTATTGGTTTAAGAACAGTTTTTCAAATAAAATCTGTGACTTCTAGTGCTTGTTCAAAGTATGATGAATATCTTCATATGTTATTTGTGACAAGAGGTGACTTTTCACTCGTGCTCCCCCTTTAGGTTCCCTCCTTACCAGAGGGCACTGCCCCTGCAGGGGCCAAGTGCCTGTCTTTTTTATCCTGAAGATCTGGTCCTATGGATAGGGTTCTCCACCACTGATCCTTTGGGGGTCTCTTTATTCCAGATGTGTTTCCTCCTTCAATTGTATAGGTGTCTTATGGGTCTGGTAATGTTCCGGGTTCTCCTTCCACCGTATTTCAGAAAAAAACAGAAAAGGACTCCATAGTGTAGATTGTAAAAATGTATCCTTAATTTTATTAAAGGTCTCTGGGATACACTGACAATTAAAAACGGAAAAAACAGGGATATTCCAAGAATATAATCTTAAAAGTAAAAGTTCAAAGATATATTGCAAGGAAATAGGGAAGTAGAAAACTGTTAAAAAATGTTTGGGGTATCCTTCGTTCGTTTGGGTGTCCAACTTGTGTCACAGAGCCGGCATGGGGAGGTGTGTACTCTCGGATACTACACACCTCCCCATGCCGGCTCTGTGACAAAAAAATTTCCTTTCAGCACTTTGAATTTATATATATGCACTTTGTTACCGGGGATCAAAGATTAATACCCCACTAAAACATATGTACACAGGGCACCAGGAACATATTTATCTCCCACTACTCAGACAGCGCCACATCCAAGCACCACCTCTTTCAATAATTCTGCCAATGCCAACAGCTTGCGCCAGTCGTTTTGTGAAAAGGATGAGAAGCAGCGGAGATATTGCTCTAGGGTCTGATTTGTCCTCTCGGTTTGGCCGTTGGTCTGAGGATGATAGGCCGAGGAAAACGAGAGGTCGATTTCCAGAGCAGAACAGAGGGCTCTCCAGAACTCCTCAATTGGACACTATGTTGTCAGGAATACCATGTAACCAAACAATCTCCTTGACAAAGATTTCTGCAGTTTCTCTTGCAGTAGGGATGCCTTCATCGGGAGAAAATGGGCCATCTTGGTTAGCCGATCTAGGACTACAAAGATCGTGATGTACCCATTGGCTGGGGGCAACTCCACAATGAAGTCCATGGATATCTTTGACCACGGCCGTTCAGGTATATTCAGGTATAGAGAGTGGTTTCAACAACCCCCAAGCCTTGGTTTTGTTTGTCTTGTTCCTGGCACAGACGGAACAAGACCTAGCATATGCCTGACAGTCCTCACTGACTAATGGCCACCAAAAAGAGAGAAGCACAAGTTTGGTGGTTTTCCATGTGCAAAGTGTCCTGCTAGCATGTGGTCATGACACAATTTCAGGATGGCAGGGTGGTCCTTTGGCACGAAGATTTGGTTATTGTGCCACCAGAGGCCATCTTTCCAAGTCAGCCTTTGATTAGATAATCCAGGGGAGCAGGCAGAAGTTCTCCGGATCTGAGACAGCAGGTCATCTTGGGATAGCAAGAAATTTCTAGGCTGGAGGATAGTGTCTGGAGAGGCAGATGTTCCGGGTTCAGAGAACATACGGGACAGGGCGTCAGTGTCACAATCCTGGCAGTGGAGTCTGGTTTGTACAGGGAGAAACCTCTCTTACGGCCCTGGTTCCAGAACTCCTGGTAGAGCAGACAGGGAGCGCTGGAGCAAAGGGGAGCACGAGGGCTGGATTAGACACAGATGATGGTAGGATGTCTTCCAGAAGTCTGTGCATGACTGAAGAGTAGTGGTTCAGGCCGGGTCAGCAACGTTCAGACAAGGTAGTACAGAGGGAGCAGGCGGATGGATGGTTGGGTATAGGCAGGGTCATCAGCGAGGTACAAAGGAATCAGGCAGAAGAGTGGTCATAGACAAGCAGAGGTCGGTTCAGGCAGGAATCACGGGTGGTCAGGTCAAGCAATGCCTTGTCCCCCACATCATAATTCTTCTCCGGGGCCGAAAGTTTTCGGAAGAAGAATGCTACGGGATGGAGTAGGGCCTTTTCCCCTTGTCTCTGCAACAGCAGTCTCTGAGGCGTCTACCTCCAGAAAATTGGGCAGGGTTGCATCTGGGTGCTTGAGGATAGGTGCAGAGATAAAAAGTTCTTTTAACACTTGAAAGGCCTTTTGCGCCTCAGGTGTCCAGTGGAAGCACTGACCTTGCTTCGTGAGCTGGGTAATGGGGGCGATGATAGCTGAAAACCCCTTTATGAATCTCCAGTAAAAACTGGAAAATCCAACGAAGTGTTGGAACCCTTTTTATCCACTGGCGCCGGCCATTCCAGGATAGCCGAGACCTTCTGCGGATCCATTGTAATGGCGGTAATGGAAAGAATCAGCCCCAGGAAGGTGTTGCCGCAATCGGCTTAGAACGCTGTAGACATGTTTGCGGTGCTCCTCCAGGGATGTGGAGAAGATCAAGATGTCGTTGAGATAGATGATGACAAAGAGATCCAAGTAGTCTCGGAAGACATCGTTGACCAGGTGCTGGAATGTGGCCGGGGCATTGCAGAGTCCGAAGGGCATGACGAAGTACTCGTAATGTCCAAGGCGTGTTCAGAAGGCTATTTTCTACTCGTCGCCCTCTCGGATGTGGATCAGGTTATAGGCCCCTCGGAGATCCAGCTTGGTAAACATGATGGCCGATCCTAGCCTCTGGAAGAGCTCCGGAACTAGCGGGAGCGGATAGCGGTTCTTGACCGTAATTCTATTTAACCACTTCAGCCCCGGAAGGATTTCCAGCTTTAGGACCGGAGCCCTTTTTGCGATTCGGCGCTGCGTCGCTTTAACTGACAATTGCGCGGTCGTGCGACGTTGTACCCAAACGAAATTTGCGTCCTTTTTTTCCCACCAATAGAGCTTTCTTTTGGTGGTATTTGATCACCGCTGCGTCATTTCTGATCGCCGCTATAAACAAAAGAAGAGCAACAATTTTGCAAAAAAAACCAAATTTCTTACTTTTTCCTAAAATACAAATCCAAAAAAAAATATAAAAAAACATTTTTTTTCACCGTTTTTGGCCGATTTATATTCTTCCTCATATTTGCGATAAAAAAAATCGCAATCGGTGTTTATTGATTGGTTTGCGCAAAAGTGGTCGCATTTACGGATGATGAGAATTCATTTTTGGGGTTTTTAATTTTTTTTTATTTTTTACTAATAATGGCGGCGATCTGCGATTTTTTGCGGTACTGCGATATTTCAGCGGACATGTCGGACCATTTTGACACTTTTTTGGGACCATTGGCATTTATACAGCGATCAGTGCTATAAAAATG
>BLSH010051143.1:291465-305603 GCA_018402905.1 Glandirana rugosa
AAATCTATACTGCGACTCGTACACGTGAGTTGAAGAAACCGGCTGGTACCACTCCCGAACATCCCCCAAAAAATGGCGCGATACGGGACCTATTACACCCCTATCCCAGTCATTCGTCGGTGGACATAGCTGGTTTGATTTAGCATCTTCATACATATTACACACAACCACCGCGATTTGACTTACATACTTTTTTTTGGTTTACTGCCGTCTAATACTATAATATAGCTAGTATCCCACGTTATTTATCACTAGTGAGTTTAATCTGTCACTATATTCTATGGACACTTTGTCACTTTAATAAGATTTTTATTAATATTATGTATGAAAGCATATTTTTTCAGTAATTTATACCTATGCATTTTATCTATTTTATCTTATATCACTGTCTAATTTGAGTGATCACTATTTATTGCACCCTATGATCGATATAATATCATAATCTGCCGTCATTTGGTTTTTTTTCATACATTCAGTTTAGCGCCACCAACACACATTATACATACTTCTACGATTTAGTTTGGTCGATACAGGTGGCTGCTTACTGACCCTATCCCCACATTATCCAGGGCATAGCGCGGTAAAAAACCCCCTACAAGCCCTCACCATGGTCGGCCAAAGAAGTTGAGTGCACATGCTCAGCGTCATATCTAAAGGTTCCTTTTGGTAAATAGACGTATGAGTGCTGCCAGCATTGTTGCAGAGATTGAAGGGGTGGGGGGTCAGCCTGTCAGTGATCAGACCATACACCACACACTGCATCAAATTGGTCTGCATGGCTGTCGTCCCAGAAGGAAGCCTCTTCTAAAGATAATGCACAAGAAAGCCCGCAAACAGTTTGCTGAAGACAAGCAGACTAAGGACATGGATTACTTGAACCATGTCTTGTGGTCTGAAGAGACCAAGATAAACGTATTTGGTTCAGATGGTGTCAAGCGTCTGTGGCGGCAACCAGGTGAGGAGTACAAAGACAAGTGTGTCTTGCCTACAGTCAAGCATGGTGCTGGGAGTGTCATGGTCTGGGGCTGCATGAGTGCTGCTGGCACTGGAGAGCTACAGATCATTGAGGGAACCATGAATGCCAACATGTACTGTGACATACTGAAGCAGAGCATGATCCCCTCCCTTTGGAGACTGGGCCTCAGGGCAGTATTCCAACATGATAACGAACCCCAAACACACCTCCAAGATGACCACTGCTTTACTAAAGAAGCTGAAGGTAAAGGTGATGGACTGGCCAAGCATGTCTCCAGACCTAAACCCTATTGAGAATCTGTGGGGCATCCTCAAACGGAAGGTGGAGGAGCGCAAGGTCTCTAACATCCACCAGCTCCGTGATGTCATCATGGAGGAATGGAAGAGGACTCCGGTGGCAATCTGTGAAGCTCTGGTGAACTCCATGCCCAAGAGGGTTAAGGCAGTGCTGGAAAATAATGGTAGCCACAAAAATATTGACACTTTGGGCCCAATTTGGACATTTTCACTTAGGGGTGTACTCACTTTTGTGAGATACTGTATATATACAGTACCATAGTTTGTGGACTCTGTAACTTTCATACTGATTGGGATCTTTTTCACCAAAGACATGTAGTAGAATACATCTGGCCTGCATTTTTGAAGAAATTTGATTTTATTGGATATGTTTTATAAGAGAAAGTAGAAAATATTTTAATATTTCAGTCTTATTTTTCATTTATATGAAAAAAAAAAACAAAAAAACCCATAGGTGGTCAAATACCACCAAAAGAAAGCTCTATTTGTTTTAAAGAAATTATATAAATTTCGTTAGTGTACAGCGTTGCATGGTGACGCAATTACCAGTTAAAGTAGCGCATTGCCGAATAGCAAAAAATTCCCTGGTCATGAAGGTCAAGTGGTTAATTAATTTGTATGACCAATACATTTATATTTTTATAATATTTTGTGTAAACTGCCTAAAAAGTTCCTAAACCTTCTCCAGTTGTACATTGGTTCTACATATGGGATGTGGCACTTAGCAAGAACAGACTTATAGGATTATATCATTTTGATGTGGTCCTCCAGTCTCTCTTTACTGTACCTGAACTTTGCGCTGGTGGCCTATATGGCTTCCGTTACACCAGCTGCTTACACCACTGGTGGTCAGTGCCTATGCTTCTCCCCCGATAGGAGTTACCTTTTTACCTTGTGGGCCAGTACAAAAATGGCCTTGATAGCATGTCAGACCAATTAACATTAACCGCTTATCGACCGCATAACTCAGATATATGGCAGCAAGGTGGCTCTTCTGCGCCGGATCACATACTAGGTACATCCACTTTCGGGTCTGTCTGTGATTAGACACAGCAGATGCCGATCAGTGGGTGCCAGTCGATGGATGACCGCCGGCACCCGCCAATCACCCAGAAGACACACAGGACAGAACTTTGCCTATGTAAACAAGGTAGAGTTTTGTCCTGTCAATGGGGAGACAATGGATTTTCGTTCCCTGCAAAGCAGGGAATAAAATCCATAGCTTCCCTTAGTAAAAGCAGCACACAGTGTACACCAAAACACTGGCTAGGCACATATTTAACCCTTCGATCGCCCTAGATATTTAACCCCCTCCCTCATTAGTACAATGACAGTGTATATTTTTAGCCCTGATCACTGTATTAGTGTCACTGATTCCAAAAAAGTGTCAGTTAGTGTCAGAATGTCCATCGCAATATCGTAGTCCTGCTATATCTCGCTGATTGCGGCCATTAAAAAAATAATAAAATGACAACGCCCAAATATATTTCATCATTTGTAGACGCTATAACTTTTGCACAAACCAATCAATATACACTTATTGGGATTTTTTTTACCAAAAATATGTAGCAGAATACATTTTGGCCTAAATTTATAAAGAAATTTGATTTTAATTTTTTTATTGGATATCATTTATAGCAAAAAATAAAAAATATTGTTTTTGTCAGTCTTTTTTTGTTTATAGCGCAAAAAATAAAATGCAGAGGTGATCAAATACAACCAAAAGAAAGCTCTATTTGTGGGGAAAAAAAAATTCCATCGTTTTTATTTGGGTACAATGTTGCACAACTGCGCAAATGTCAGTTAAAATAACGCAGCGCCTTATCGCAAAAGGCCATGGTCATGAAGGGGTGTTAATCTTCTGGAGGTCAAGGGGTTAAACTGTACATGAAGTATTAGATTGTGAACTGGTTCTGAATGGTCTGTGCCCCTGGTGCGCAACATGTGGCCTCAGCAGTCTGTAGTTGGAACATTGATTAACCACTTACCAACCGGAAGGTTTTCCAGCTTTAGGACCAGAGCACTTTTTGCGATTCGGCGCTGCGTCGCTTTAACTGACAATTGCGCGGCCATGCGACGTTGCACCTAAACAAAATTTGCGTCTTTTTTCCCCCACAAATAGAGCTTTCTTTTGGTGGTATTTGATCGCCTCTGCGTCATTTCCAATCACCGCTATAAACAAAAGAAGAGCGACCATTTTGCAAAAAACCCAAATTTCTCACTTTTTACTAAAATTCAAATCCAAAAAAAAATATAAAAAAACATTTTTTTTCACCGTTTTTGGCCGATTTATATAATTCCTCATATTTGTGATAAAAAAAATCGCAATCGTCGTTTATTGATTGCTTTGCGCAAAAGTGGCCGCGTTTACGGATGGTGAGAATTCATTTCTGGGGTTTTTAATTTTTTTTTTTTTTTTTACTAGTAATGGCGGCGATCTGCGATTTTTAGCGGAACTGCGATATGGGGCGGACATGTCGGACATTTTTGACACTTTTTTGGGACCAATGACATTTATTCAGCGATCAGAAATGTAAATGTCCACTGATTACTGTATAAATGTCATTGGCAGTGAAGGGGTTAACCTGGGGGGGGAGCTAGGGGTTAACTGTGTTCCCTGGGTGTTCTTACTGTGGGGGGGGGTTGGGCTACAATGGGCATGAGAGATCTAACTGATCCCAGTGACAGGAATCAGTAGATCTCCCATGCCCCTACTAACAGAGCGGGGAACCGCCGTGTTTACATTGGCGGTTCCCCGTTCTTTCCCTGTGGCCACTCATCGCGGCTCGCCGGTGGACATCGGGTTTGCCCGAGCCGCTGGCACACTCCTCAGGAGTGCGGCGGGTGCGCGCCCACTCCCTAGTGGCTGATTGCAGATCGCCGTCTTTTTACGGCGACTCACGCTCAGAATCTGGTTAAGGTGATAGCATTGATCTCTACTAGCTCTACTATCTCTTCTCATGTAATATGTGTTCAGTTGCGTATTGTCTTCTTCAGCATATCCCCAGCCAACAATGTAGCATTTCAACACTCTGACCCTCTATTAGGTCTGCAGTTTCTGACATTACTCTCCAGCCGTACATACACTATATTACCAAAAGTATTGGTACACCTGCCTTTTCTCGCACATGAACTTTAATGACATCCCAGTCTTAGTCTGTAGGATTCAATATTGAGTTGGCCCACCCTTTGCAGCTATAACAGCTTCAACTCTTCTGGGAAGGCTGTCCACAAGGTTTAGGAGTTTAGGAGCTATGGGAATGTTTGACCATTCTTCCAGAAGCGCATCATGAGGTCAGGCGCTGATGTTGGATGAGAAGGCCTGGCTCACAGTCTCCACTCTAATTCATCCCACAGGTGTTCTATTGGGTTGAGGTCAGGACTCTGTGCAGGTCAGTCAAGTTCCTCCACCCCAAACTTGCTCATCCATGTCTTTATGGACCTTGCTTTGTGCACCGGTCCAAATCATTTGGTGGAGGGGGGATAATGATGTGGGGTTGTTTTTCAGGGTTAAGCTTGGCCTTTTAGTTCCCATGAAGGGAACTCTTAAGGCATCAGCATACCAAGACATTTTGGGCAAGTTCATGCTCCCAACTTTGTGGGAACAGTTTGGGGATGGCCCCTTCCTGTTCCACCAGTGCACAAAACAAGGTCCATGAATACATGCATGAGCGAGTTTGGGGCGGAGGAACCTGACTGGCTTGCACTGGTCCAAATAATTTGGTGGAGGGGGGATTATGGTGTGGGGTTGTTTTTTAGGGGTTGGGCTTGGCCCCTTAGTTCCCGTGAAGGGAACTCTTAAAGGCGTCAGCATACCAAGACATTTTGGGCAAGTTCATGCTCCCAACCTTGTGGGAAAGACATGGATGAGTGAATTTGGAGTGGAGGAACTTGACTGACCTGTGCAGAGTCCTGACCTCAACCCGAACACCTTTGGGAAGAATTAGAGCAGAGATGGCAAGCCAGACCTTCTCGTCCAACATCAGTGCCTGACCTCACCAATGTGCTTCTGGAAGAATGGTCAAACATTCCCATAAACCTTATGGAAGGCCTTCCCAGAAGAGTTGAAGCTGTTATAGCTGCAAAAGGTGGACCAACTCAATATTGAACCCTACGGAGTAAGACTGGGATGCCATTAAAGTTCATGTGCATGTAAAGGCAGGTGTCCCAATACTTTTGACAATATAGTGTATATTTAATATTATGGTGATGTCAGGGGCAGAATTTGAGGCCCCCTTTAGCTCAAAAGTTGACAACCACTGGTCTATGCACTCTTTGAATCACGGCAGGATATGTTAGTGCTATATTAATACGGGAAATAAAATATAATTTAAATCCCCTTCAACTTCCTCTGAATAAACTCATCTCCTAAACAATGACACGGGGGGTGAAGGATCCCCACAGCTGTCCAGCCTCCCCTCCCGTCCA
The DNA here is from genome assembly GCA_018402905.1 of Glandirana rugosa. NCBI lineage: Eukaryota > Metazoa > Chordata > Amphibia > Anura > Ranidae > Glandirana > Glandirana rugosa. Next base: position 297,166 of record BLSH010051143.1, read on the forward strand.
GCAGCTTTGTGCTCACTGATCTCCGTTGTGTTCCATTTTATCCCGTCATCCAGCTCTCCTCCAGATTGTTTTTCTGTTTAAGGCATTACTAGGGCAGAATTAATGCTGACCCCAGGCTTGAGAATGTTTACTTCCACTGACTTAATATCCGTCTCCTGGCTTTGTGAATTAATCATGTTAAATTTCCTGCTGAGCATGACATGTATTATAATGTCTTAACGTAGCAGGTGCCAGAGCCGGTCAAGAAATACACACTATAGCAAAAAAAACCTAACTTCCATAGTCAGAGGCATAACTAGAGCCTTCAGGGCACCAGTGCAAGAAACAATAAAGGAGCCCTCTGACCCCCAGCTGGGGGCTCCCCCCTACGTCGGTGGAACGCCAGAGCCCATTGTAAGAGCAACCTTTGAGACCCTGGTAGTGGGCCCCTGGTGTCAGTAGTAGGGATGCACTGATATATAAGGTTATTGGCGCTGATAACGGCTACCAAAAAACGTGTGAGATTTTACCACAATTTTGCCGAGATTTTGACTGAAAAACCGCATGAAAAATGCAACACGGGGCCTTTTTAATGCTTTTTAATGGGGAGGTGCGTTAAACTTCAACGTAAGTGCAGCTGACCAGTGTGAAGACATACAGTGCCTTGAAAAAGTATTCATACCTTTTGACATTTTCCACATCTCATGTCACAGCCAAAAACGTAAATGTATTTTATTGGGATTTTATGTTATAGACCGACACAAAGTGGCACATAGTTGTGAAGTGGAAGGAAAATGATAAATGGTTTTCAACATTTTTATACAAATAAATATGTGAAAAGTGTAGCGTGCATTTTGTATTCAGCCCCCTTTACTCTGATACCCCTAACTAAAATCTAATGGAACCAAATGCCTTCTGAAGTCACCTAATTAGTAAATCGAGCCCACCTGAGTGTAATTTAATCTCAATATAAATACATCTGTTCTGTGAAGACCCCAGAGGTTTGTTAGAGAAGCTTAGTGAACAAACAGCATCGTGAAGGCCAAGGAACACACCAGACAGGTCAGGGATAAAGTTGTGGAGAAGTTTACTGCAGGGTTAGGTTATAAAAAAATATCCCAAGCTTTGAACATCTCACGGACCTTTGTTTAACCCCTTCCTTACCGGGCACTTAAACCCCCCTCCTGCCCAGACCAATTTTTGGCTTTCAGCGCTGTCACATTTTGAATGACAATTGCGTGGTCGTGCGACGTTGTACCCAAATAAAATTTGCGTCCTTTTTTTCCCACAAATAGAGCTTTCTTTTGGTGGTATTTGATCACCTCTGTGTCATTTCTGATCGCCGCTATAAACAAAAAATGAGCGACAATTTTGCAAAAAAGAACAATATTTTTTACTTTTTGCTAAAGTACAAATCCATTAAAAAAATTATTCATCAGTTTTGGCCGATATATATTCTTCTACATATTTTTGGTAAAAAAAAAAATCGCAATCGGCATATATTGATTGGTTTGTGCAAAAGTTATCGCGTCTACAAACTGGGAATTGATTTCTGGCGTTTTTATTATTTTTTTTTTTTTACTAGTAATGGCGGCGATCTGCGATTTTTATTGGGACTGCGATATTGGGGCGGACATGTCGGACATTTTTTACACATTTTTGGGACCAATGACATTTATACAGCGATCAGAAATTTAAATGTCCACTGATTACTGTATAAATGTCATTGGCAGTGAAGGAGTTAACCAGCAGGGGGCAGCGAAGGGGTTAACAATGTTCCATGGGCGTGTTCTAACTGTGGGGGGGCAGGGCTGGCCGGGACATAACAGATCTAACTGATCCCAGTGACAGGGATCAGTAGATCTGCTATGTCCCCTGTCACAGAACGGGGAACCGCCGTGTTTACAACGGCGGTTCCCCGTTCTGAGGCTCCTAAAAGTGATCGGCGGGTCTCGGGCGGACATCGAGTCCGCCCGACCCACGGGCACGATCGCGCCGCCGCTGCCGTCAGGGGGCGCACTGGAGCATGCGCAGTGGAGGACGTCCATGGACATCCTCCCGGCATTTCAGATCCGCGCTGGAGCCGTATTTTGGCAATAGCGCGGATCTGAAGTGGTTAATCCATCATCGGAAAATGGAAAGAGTATGGCACAACTGCAAACCTACCAAGACATGGCCGTCCACCTAAACTGACAGGCCGGACAAGGAGAGCATTAATCAGAGAAGCAGCCAAGAGGTCCATGGTATCCACAGCTCAGGTGGGAGAATCTGTCCACAGGACAACTATTAGTCATGCTCTCCACAAATCTGGCCTTTATGGAAGAGTGGCAAGAAGAAAGCCATTGCTGAAAGAAAGCCATAAAAAGTCCTGTTTGCAGTTTGCGAAAAGCCATGTGGGGGACACAGCAAACATGTGTGGCAGAAAACTAACACTGCACATCACCCTGAATACACCATCCCCACTGTGAGACATGGTGGTGGCAGCATCATGTTGTGGGGATGCTTTTCTTCAGCAGGGACAGGGAAGCTGGTCAGAGTTGATGGGAAGATGGATGGAGCCAAATACAGGGCAATCTTAGAAAAAAACCTGTTAGAGTTTGCAAAAGAGACTGGGGTGGAGGTTCACCTTCCAGCAGAACAACAGCTCTAAACATCCAGCCAGAGCTGCAATGGAATGGTTTAGATCAAAGCATATTCATGTGTTGTAATGGCCCTGTCAAAGTCCAGACCTAAATCCAATTGAGAATCTGTGGCAAGACTTGAAAATTGCTGTCCACAGACGCTCTCCATCCAATCTGACAGAGCTTGGGGTATTTTGCAAAGAAGAATGGACAAAAATGTCCTCTCTAGATGGGCAAAGCTGGTAGAGACTTCCCCAAAAAGACTTGCAGCTGTAATTGCAGGGAAAGGCGGTTCTACAAAGTATTGACTCAGGGGGGCTCTATACAAATGCACCCCACACATTTCACATATTTATTTGTAAAAAATGTTGAAAACCATTTATCATTTTCCTTCCACTTCACAATTATTTGCCACTTTGTGTCGGTCTATCACATAAAATCCCAATAAAATACATTTACTTTTTTTGTTGTAACATGACAAAATGTGGAAAATTTCAAGGGGTATGAAAACTTTTTGAAGGCACTGTACCAGGAATTTAAAGGGATGCATTTTATTTTCAAGCTTTTCTTGCGCTAAAGGTGCTGATAATGGCCGACAATAAATTCATATTCATTTAAAATATCGAATACATACAATATTGAATATCCATACAATTATATATAAAAATATATATATTTTTTAAAAACTGTAATTTTCGGTTTCGGTTTTTGGCGAAGAGCATCCTGCATTTTTGGTTTCGGTACCAAAGCTTTTCTCACACTTTTTTTTAATGCAAAGGCGCTTTAGAATCTATTAATTGAAAAGTCCAATGTAATACAATTATATTTAAAAATATAGATATATTTTTTAACCACTTCAATACCGGGCACTTTTACCCCTTCCTGCCCAGGCCAATTTTCAGCTTTCAACGCTGTCACACTTTGAATGACAAATGTGCGGTCATACAACACTGTTCTTCATAAATTTAGCCCAAAATGTATTCTGCTACATTTCTTTGGTGAAAATAGTAATCTGTGCTTCCTGAGAGGACGTCCACTCAAGATAGCAAAGCCACCGCCCGGCTGTCATTAATTTGTACGCCAGATGGGAAGTGGTTAAAATCTCTCCATTTTGGTGCATCCTGAATTTTCAGTTTCAGTCCAGAATTTTAATTTCTGTGCACCACTAATCTGTAGGTTTTTTTTTTTTATTTGTTTTTACCATTGTATTTATTTACAATTTTTTGTTTGTTTCTTTTTTTTTTACAAATTTTTAGGAGCTTACATACTACTAATCTCTGCACTCTGCACTGCTTACTACTGACCTCTGATCTCCATTTCTTACTACTGACTCCTTCATTCTGCATTACAAACTACTGGATACTGAACTCTGTGTTACTTAGTCCTGCCCCTTGCATTCTATGTTACATAATATAGACCTCTGATCTTTGCATTACTTACTCCTGTCCTGACCCATGCACCCTGTGTTACTTAGTCTTGCCCCTCGCACTCTGTGTTACAGATGTAGCCAGGAGCTGGATATCCGTACCTGCAATCAGGAGACATTGTGTAATCTCACTGCTTGGGAGCCGTTTCCCTCTAGTGTTGAGCTTAGACTCTAAGTTATCCTATCTGGAATACAGAGACTAAGCAGAGCAAGGCATCTTGGGACACGTAGTTCAAAGTGTTTGGATTTGCCCTCAGGAACTACAACTACCAGATGGCTGAGAAGGAAGAACAGACTACTGGGAGAAGATATAAAAGGGGCTGGTCGAGGCCTAGCTCGCTCTCTTGGGACCCTGGCCTGGATCTGTAGGGAGTGATTCTGTGACTGTGTGTGTCACAGCCGAGTCGCGGCTTACACAAGCGGAGTCATCCAGCAGAGATGCAAAGGGACACCTGCAGAGAGCGTCCCGTTCCTGTCTGGAGGCCGCTCCTGTTCCATTTATCCTGCATTGGTATCAGATTTGGGTGAGCCGTAGCACAGTGCAGCAGAGGGCGGACACCATCCCCTGAGCCAGGTTCATGAGGGAGAGCTTGCATCATCATCATCCATCTTTCATTCCAGTGTGGTGAGCGGGCAGCAGCCCATCCTTTCATAATAAGACACTGTATGCATACATCTTTACCCATCATTTCATAATAAGACACTGTATGCATACATCTTTTCCCATCATTTCATAATAAGACACTGTATGCATACATCTTTTCCCATCATTTCATAATAAGACACTGTATGCATACATCTTTACCCATCATTTCATAATAAGACTGTATGCATACATCTTTACCCATCATTTCATAATAAGACACTGTATGCATACATCTTTACCCATCCATTCATAATAAGACACTATATGCATACATCTTTACCCATCCTTTCATAATAAGACACTGTATGCATACATCTTTTCCCATCATTTCATAATAAGACAATGTATGCATACATCTTTACCCATCCATTCATAATAAGACACTGTATGCATACGTCTTTACCCATCCTTTCATAATAAGACGCTGTATACAGACTCTATCTTTGTCTTCAATCATCCTGTTGTTATTTCTAGTTCTACTGGATACATTTGCATCAGCAGCCCTTGTGATCTCATATACATGTTAGCAGCTGAGGAAGAGTCTGTTTCTTTGCACATTACAGTCCAGTCATCAAGTTGCTTTGTTCTGCTATTCTGGAATTCATCACGTACAAGTTTAACAAAAGCTAGCTGAAGACCAAGGGATTGTTTCTTTGCAACACAGGACTACTTTAACCCTCCCTATGCACTGCAGGGATTGCCTTCACTGAGCTCATTTGAATTTACCTAGAACTAACGGTTTATGACTTTTTGCACTTAATGTTTGCCCCTGTTTGTTGAGAGGCAGGAGAGAGAGAGGTCTGACATAATTAAAGGATATTCCTTTGCTCTTCGGCTGTCTGTTCACATAGGCAGTGTATATGCATAGTAGTGAATAAGTATTGTTTATATTCTGATATTGCATGTATTTCTTAGTTGATATTGTCTATTTGCTTGACTGTCACTTCATTACTGGTGACAGTTGGTTCAAAAGTACTTTACTAATGTTTGCTATTTCAGTTGCCTTTATCTTACCAAGTAAACAAGTTCATTGGTTTAACAGATTGTGGTGTACCTATTCCCTTGTTGTCACAAATTAAAGGGAATTAATGCCTGAACCCAGGGTGTGAGAGGTGGCAGAGGACTTGCAGAGTCGGGGAAACCAGTGGGTTACTGATTCTACCAGCGGCCCTCACAAGGGTAGCGCTACACATACTACAGAACTCTGCACTCCGTCTTATTTACTTCTGACCCCTGAACTCTATGTTACTTACTTTGTGTTACATACTATAGAGCCATACACTCTATGTTACATACTCCTGGCCCCTGCGCTCTGCAGTACTGTGCATTACTTACTCCTGACCCTGCTCTGTGCATTACGTACTGCTGCCCCCTGCATGTGCATTACTTACTCCTGCCCCCTGCACTGTGCATTACTTACCCCTGCCCTATACACTGGGCATTACTTACTCCTGCGCCCTGCACTGTGCATTAAGTACTTCTGCCCCCTGCACTGTGCATTACATACTCCTGTCCCCTGCACTGTGCATTACGTACTCCTGCCCCCTGCACTGTGCATTACTTACTCCTGACCCTGCTCTGTGCATTACGTATTCCTGCCCCCTGCATGTGCATTATGTACTCCTGCCCCCTGCATGCACATTACTTACTTCTGCCCCTGCACTGTGCATTACTTACTCCTGCCCTCTGCACTGTGCGTTACTTACTCCTGCCCCCTGTGCTGTGCTTTATGTACCCCTGCCCCTGCACTATGTGCATTGCTTACTCCTGCCCCCTGCACTTTCTTATCTTTTAGTGGGGCCTTGTTAGGTCTTCTCCTAAAAAAAACACTTATGCACCCTTATGATCTTAAGGCTCCATGCACACTGAAGTTGATAAACAGCCATTTATGGTCGTTTTGGCATTTTTTTTTGTCAGCCCAAAAATGCCCCTCTATGTTTTCCTATATGTCCATGCACACATGGATGTTTATTGTCGTTTAACAGCAGTGGCGTTTTTCGGCTGTTATCTGAATGTCATGAATTGGCGTTCAAGAGTCGTTCTTCTGATCAAAAAAACTATGGAAGCCGATAAACGCTCATAAACGCTGCTAAATGACCATTTATCGGCATTCGACGTTTTTTGAAATCAATGGAAGCTAATGATATAAAAAGGAAACGCTCAAAAACGCCGATAAACGCCGCGTAGAAAATGCTGCTCAAAGAACATTTTCTAAGCAGCGTCTCCTGCCATTAAAATCTGATGCCCAGAGAGCGTCCAGTGTGCATGGAGCCTTAATGTTCAAGTAGATCTCCACTTCTCCAGGGTTATCTACCCTGATCTGACCCACTGTGTCCAAAACTAAAAAACTCTGTCTTTAAAAACACTTTACTGGTTGATAATAATAGGGGCACCTCATTGGGCGGAAAGGTTGCTGCTGATCATTTCCTCTCTGTTTCGTGTTTATTATTCAAACAGGTGCCGCTCCTCCGCCAAGTCATTAGTGACCGATATTCCCCCGAGCACAATGTATAACTCTGTTTACACTGATAGAATTCATGGAGGTGAACTTTATATGCTTTAAATATATATTAATATTTGTGCTGCCAGATCAGTTATTTGAGGAATTCATGCGTTTGACTTGCCGGTGATTTACTACAGAACAGCAAGATAAAGGAGTGACTGCAAGGTCAGGTTTATGGTGTTGTACCTGTGCCAGGTGAACGGGTACAGCGTGTTCTGCGTAAACCTAATGCACTTTCTTCTGCTGACAGAGGCACGCAGGCAGTGCCGGGCAAAGAGCTGGGACAAATACCGTTTCAAAAAAATAAAATATAAAAAAAAACTAAAGAAAAATAAAACAAGTGCAAAATTCTGTGCTTGTCGGAAAATTATAAACTAAGTAGAAAGCCAATTTTTCTTCTCTTTTTAAGACAGGTTGCCTAGGTTAAAAATAATAAATGTAGCCTTCGCTGCAATTCTCACTGTGCTCCTGGTGCTACCCCTCACTTATTCACCGCCCCACCACTGATCATCACATTCCTGCGAGCCTAGTTGTCAGCCTCGACTCAAGGGTACAATACTGCAAAGAGCTGTGCTGACTGCTGCATTACAAACTACTGACCTACAAACACTACTTTATTTACTCCTGACCCTTGCACATTGCACTGCGATCTATGGACCTCTGAATTCTGTGTTACTTGCTCCTGATCCCAGCACTCTGTTTTATAAACTACTGATCGCTGAATTCTGTGTTACTTACTCCTGACCCCTGCACAATTGGTTACAAACTACTGATATCTGAACTCTGTGTTACTTACTCCTGACCCCCGCACATGGGATTACAAACTACTGATCTCCTGACCCCCACACCTTGGGTTACAAACTACTGATATCTGAACTCTGTGTTACTTACTCCTGACCCCCGCACATGGGGTTACAAACTACTGATATCTGAACTCTGTGTTACTTACTCCTGACCCCCGCACATGGGGTTACAAACTACTGATCTCCTGACCCCCACACCCTGGGTTACAAACTACTGATCTCTGAACTATGTGTTACTTACTCCTCTGAGAGAGGCTTCCCTTGCGGCTGAACGCAGAGTACCCCCTGGGTGGGAACACGGAGTACTGAGCGCAAAGAAGCACGGGTCACCGGAAGCGTAGATGAAGCATGCAGGTAGGATAGAGCTGGAGCCACGGGGTGTGTCTGGAGCAGGTCTGGATGCAGGCTGCCAATCAGGAGTGGAGAGCGGAGAGGTAAGTCCGTAAGCCAGGCCAAAGGT
>BLSH010051143.1:331252-353900 GCA_018402905.1 Glandirana rugosa
TTCATTTTTTATAACAAAAAAAAAGTTTTAACAGCGAGTAAAAAACAAATATCGCCGCTAGTCTTTACTGCGTCTCCCCTAGTTTATGGTCGTTTTCTTTCGAGATAAACACCCTTTTTTTCCTGCGTTTAAAACAAACCCATGTTGCAGCGTACTGGCGCGTTAACAGTAAGTTTCTCGCTGTCGCGACTTTTGACTTTTAACCAGGCCCGTCCTCCCCCCAAATTCACGGGTCATTTCTTCACCAATTTTTTACTTTCAAACTAAATACTAACAATTAGACAGGGTAATGAAAACCAGGGAATTTTTCACCCTCCGTGTATATGTTTGACAACATTAAGGCAGGTGAACGGTGTAGGAATTACAACAGTTTGTATATGTGCCTCCCACTTTTTAAGGGACCAAAAGTAATGGGACAGATTAACAATCATAAATCAAACTTTCATTTTTTAACCACTTCTTTACTGGGCACTTAAACCCCCCTCCTGCCCGGACCAATTTTCAGTTTTCAGCGCTGTCGCTCTTTGAATGACAATTGCGCGGTCATGCGACGTTGTACCCAAACAAAATTTGCGTCCTTTTTTTCCCACAAATAGAGCTTTCTTTTGCTGGTATTTGATCCCCTCTGCGTCATTTCTGATCGCCGCTATAAACAAAAAATGAGCGACAATTTTGAAAAAAAAACAATATTTTTTACTTTTTGCTATAATAAATATCCAAAAATAAAAAATAAAAAAACAAATTTATTCATCAGTTTTGGCCGATATATATTCTTCTACATATTTTTGGTAAAAAAAATCGCAATCGCGTTTATTGATTGGGTTGCGCAAAAGTTATAGCGCCTATAAACTATGGACATTGATTTATGGTGTTTTTATTATTATTTTTTTTTTTACTGGTAATGGTGGCGATCTGCGATTTTTATCGGTACTGCGATATCGGGGCAGACATGTCGGACGTTTTTGACACTTTTTTGGGAACAATGACATTTATACAGCGATCAGAAATTTAAATGTCCACTGATTACTGTATAAATGTCATTGGCAGTGAAGGGGTTAACCTGCAGGGGGCAGTGAAGGGGTTAACTATGTTCCCTGGGTGTGTTCTAACTGTGGGGGGTGGGGTTGACAGGGGCATGACAGATCTAACTGATCCCAGTGACAGGGATCAGTAGATCTGGCATGCCCCCCCTCACAGAACGGGGAACTGCCGTGTTTACTTCGGCGGTTCCCCGTTCCTCCTCTCTGTGGAGATCGCGGGTCTCCGGCAGACATCGGGTTCGCCCGACCCGCGGGCACGCTCAAGCAGCGTGCTGCGGCATGTGCGCGCGCCGCTCGCGCCCACGGGAGTGCGCCTAGCACGAGCCAAATGGGAGGACGTCTATAGACGTACTCCCGGCATTTTAGAGCCGCGCTGTAGCCGTCATTCGGCTATGGCGCGGATGGGAGGAGGTTAATACTTGTTTGCAAAACCTTTGCAGTCAATTACAGCCTGAGGTCTGGAACGCATAGACATCACCAGACGCTGGGTTTCATCCCTGGTGATGCTCTGCCAGGCCTCTACTGCAACTGTCTTCAGTTCCTGCTTGTTCTTGGGGCATTTTCCCTTCAGTTTTGTCTTCAGCAAGTGAAATGCATGCTCAGGTCAGGTGATTGACTTGGCCACTGCACAACATTCCGCTTCTTTCCCTTAAAAAAACTCTTTGGTTGCTTCGGGTCATTGTCCATCTGCACTGTGAAGTGCCGTCCAATGAGTTCTGAAGCATTTGGCTGAATATGAGCAGATAATATTGCCCGAAACACTTCAGAATTCATCCTGCTGCTTTTGTCAGCAGTCACATCATCAATAAATACAAGAGAACCAGTTCCATTGGCAGCCATTCATGCCCACGCCATGACACTACCCCCACTATGCTTCACTGATGAGGTGGTATGCTTTGGATCATGAGCAGTTCCTTTCCTTCTTCATACTCTTCCCATCACTCTGGTACAATATGATCTTGGTCTCATCTGTCCATAGGATGTTGTTCCAGAACTGTGAAGGCTTTTTTAGATGTTGTTTGGCAAACTCTAATCTGGCCTTCCTTTTCCGGTGCGTTCTTTCTTTTTAAGGATGTTCCAAACAGTTGATTTGGCCACACCTAATGTTTTTGCTATCTCTCTGATGGGTTTGTTTTGTTTTTTCAGCCTAATGATGGCTTGCTTCACTGATAGTGACAGCTCTTTGGATCTCATATTGAGAGTTGACAGCAACAGATTCCAAATGCAAATAGCACACTTGAAATTAACTCTGGACCTTTTATCTGCTCCTTGTAAATGGGATAATGAGGAAATAACACACACCTTGCCATGGAACAGCTGAGCAGCCAATTGTCCCATTACTTTTGGTCCCTTAAAAAGTGGGAGGCACATATACACTTTTGTAATTCCTACACCGTTCACCTGATTTGGATGTAAATACCCTCAAATTAAAGCTGAAAGCCTGCAGTTAAAGCACATCTTGTTCGTTTCATTTTTAAATCCATTGTGGTGGTGTATAGAGCCAAAAAGATTAGAATTGTGTCGATGTCCCAATATTTATGGACCTGACTGTATATTACATTTTTTTTGGCTTTAGATACACTTTAAGAACACTTGGACACCTTTCGAAAAGTTCATCCACACAATAAATTATATCCTTACAAGATAATTGTTATTTTTTGGAAATACATTGCCCTCTCCAAATTTATGGACATTCATTGAGCTGAGACTATAAATCTCCTTTACTGTGACCTTGCTACTGGGAGGAAATTAACCTGGGTTATTCTGTACGGAATGAGAAAGACAGGAAAACAACCACCCAACTCAACAATCTCCCAGCCTGTGACGGAGCACAGCCCACTCCAACCAATAGATGCAAAAAGACATTTCATATCTGAAGCCGACTCTCTGTTCAAAGAGCAGGAAGTATCCCAACACAATGGGAATCATTGAGCCAGAAAGCTGCTCAGTGTGCAGGGCTCTCAGTCTGGCTTCTCTGAGTCTTGCGTTGGTTTTGAATAAGTAAAAGTAAAAATAGCTTTATAGTAGTTATTTACAGTAGGTCCACCTAAAGAACAACTCAGCTATTTTTTTTAGAAAAAAAAATTCTATCATAGATTATTATTACTGTATTATACACTATTTATATAGCGCCAACAGTTTGCACAGCGCTTTACAATATAAAGGGAGACAATACAGTGCCAATACAATTCAATACAAGAGGGTTAGGAGGGCCCTGCTCCTGCGATCTTACAATCTAATAACCACTTCAGCCATAGCGACATACCCCTACTCTGCTGAGGCTGAAGTGGTTCAGGCTGCATGCATCATCCCGGTAAAGCAATCCTATTGGCTAATTAGCCGCTGGATTGCTTTTGCAGGGGGCGGAAGGGGCCCCCTTCCCCTTCTGGCGCCTTCCGCCTCCTTACTGAGCTCTTCTGTCCCACTGGCTGGCCATAGAGATCTAAGAAACTGGAAGCAGCGATTATTTTGTCACTTCAAACAGGCAGTTACCGGGCTGTGAAAGCATCGGATAAAACCGGTCTTGGTTTGATCACATGCTTTTAAAGAAGAAGTAAACCCTGATGGGGTTTACTTCCTCTATTCTCCCCTGCAAAGTGGAAGCATAATGGGCTACCATTATGTGCCACTTACCTGCAAACGAAGCCTGCGATGTCCACTGTGCAGGCGGCGTCCATCTTCAGCCCCTCTTCCTTCCGGAGCCGCGACTCCGGCTCTGTGACTGTCTGGAATCGCCTGACGTCACCCCCGCACGATCTCAGGGAAGAAACGGCACGGAGGCCGTTTTTTCACTGCGCATGTGCCGAATTACGTCGGCGGTGCGAGTATCATATGTAGGGCACCTACAGGTAAGCCTTATTATAGGCTTAGCTGTAGGTCAACCACTTCAGCCCCGGAAGGATTTGCCCCCTTCCTGACCAGAGCCCTTTTTGCGATTCAGCGCTGCGTCGCTTTAACTGACAATTGCGCGGTCGTGCGACGTTGCACCCAAACGAAATTTGCGTCCCTTTTTTTCCTACAAATAGAGCTTTCTTTTGGTGGTATTTGATCACCACTGCGTCATTTCTGATCGCCGCTATAAACAAAAGAAGAGCGACAATTTTGCAAAAAAACTCAAATTTCTTACTTTTTGCTAAAATACAAATCCAAAAAAAAAAAATATTTATATTCTTCCTCATATTTGTGATAAAAAAAATCGCAATCGGCGTTTATTGATTGGTTTGCACAAAAGTTGCCGCGTTTACGAATGATGAGAATTCATTTCTGGGGTTTTTATTTATTTTTTACTAGTAATGGCGGCGATCTGCGATTTTTAGCGGTACTGCGGTATAGCAGCGGCCATGTCGGACCATTTTGACACTTTTTTGGGACCATTGACATTTATACAGCGATCAGTGCTATAAAAATGCACTGATTACTGTGTAAATGCCATTGGCAGTGAAGGGGTTAACCGGCAGGGGGCACTCTAAGGGTTAACTGTGTTCCCTGGGCGTGTTCTAACTGTGTGTGGGCTGCCCTGACTGGGGAAGGGAAGCGATCACAGCTTCCATGTAGAGGAAGGCTGTGATCACAGCCCTTCCCCCCCTCACAGAACGGAGGTCCGTGTTTACTTACACGGACCTCCGTTCTTTCACTCCGGGGGGGGGCATCGCGGGTAGCCGGTGGAGATCGAGTCTGCCGCACCCGCTCCCTGGCCCTTCCCAGACAAAGTGCGCAATCTGGCAGCAGGAGAGCCACCTTGTCGGCGAGTGGCTAAAGTGGTTGTCACGGGTTGCGGTTTAAGCGCAGAGGAGAGATCTGGGGTCTAATACACCCCAGATCTCTCAGTAAAGAGTACCTGTCACTGTCCATGCTATCTAAAGGGATGTTATTCATCCCTCATGATAGCAATAAAGTTGATCGAAAAAAAAAATTAAAGAGACAGTGTAAACTATTTGCAGACCAGGCTTTTTCTGGCACTTTTTGTTTACAAGTTTAAATCAGTATTTTTTACTAGAAAACTACTTATAACCCCCAAACATTATTATTATTATTATTATAATACAGGATTTATGTAGCGCCAACAGTTTGTGCAGTGCTTTACAACAACATGAGGACAGAGAGTACATTATATATTATTTATAATATTATACATATTTTTTTGTAGAGACCCTAGGGAATAAAATGGCAATCATTGCAATTTTTTATGTCACACCACTCATTACCCGGCCAATACCATCTCTACAATGAGGTATGGTGGTGGCAGCATTATGCTGTGGGGATGTTTTTCAGCTGCAGGAACTGGGAGACTGGTCCGGATTGAGGGAAAGATGAATGCAGCAATGTACAGGGACATCCTTGATGAAAACCTGCTCCAGAGCACTCTGGACCTCGGAGTGGGGCGAAGGTTCATCTTCCAACGGGACAACGACCCTAAGCACACAGCCAAGATAACAAAGGAGTGGCTATGGGACAACACTGTGAATGTCCTTGAGTGGCCCAGCCAGAGCCCAGACTTGAACCCGATGGAACATCTCTGAAGAGATCTGAATATGGCTATGCACTGACCCTCCCCATCCAACCTGATGGAGCTTGAGAGGTTCTGCAAAGAAGAACGGGAGAAACTGCCCAAAAATAGGTGTGCCAAGCTTGTAGCATCATAACTCCAAAAGACTTGACGCTGTAATTGGTGCCAAAGGTGCTTCAACAAAGTATTGAGCAAAGGCTGTGGAAACATCTCAAGGATGATCAGAAGAAACGGGATGCACCTAAGCTCAATTTTGTGTGTCATGGCAAAGGCTGTGAATACTTATGTAAATGGGATTTTTTACGTTTTTTATTTTTAATAAATTTGCAAAGATTTCAAAAAACAACTTCTTTCACGTTGTCATTATGGGGTATTGTTTGTAGAATTTTGAGGAAAATTGTGAATTTAATTAGTTTTGGGATAAGGCTGTAACATAACAAAATGCGGAAAAAATAAAGCGCTGTAAATTCTTTCCGGGTGCACTGTAGGCAGCAGATATTCAAATAGCCCTTTACAGTGCATTTGAAGACATTTAAATAAAAGGAGTGCTATGCAGGAGGCTCTGCCTTTAATGCAATCACATGACCAAACCCAATAAGGTTGATCCGGGTTGCACGTAATTTAGCCGTTATTTTCTCTAATTCTGACATCTTATAATTGTCAGCTCCATCTAGTGGTGAAAATGAGGTAAAATTTTCTGAACTATCAATCGGAAAATATACTGCATTTTGGCCATTAGACAGAGCTGACAATCATAGGTAGTAATGGTATTAGAGAAAATACAGGGAAACAATCATTCAGCCTGGATGAATTCATTCAAGAAATGTTTTATAAATTGACCCCTTTAAGTTTGCTGAGTGCAGATGGGTTTGAGGGATCCCAGACCACACAGAAGGAGGGATGTGATAGCACTAAGCGAATTCTGTTAGGGAAATTTTTGACTAGAGTCTTTTTTTAAATAGAGGTGCTCTTTCAAAGCAAAGTACAGTATATTATTAGTAAGCGCAGGATGAATATTATCAGCACAATGTTTATCTTAAGGTGTACATTAACCCTAATAATAAACTTCTTTGTTTGGTCCTCTTTGGGGTCGTTAAATTTACTATTGAGGCATTTTATTATATTTGTGGGCAAAGTAAAAAAATACCTGTTGGTTCTATCCAGGGGAGGGCTGGCATCCTTAGGCCTGGGGGGCAAGTCTAGTCAAGTGGCCCATTGAACCACCAAATCAGCTCACCATCCATGCCCACCTGGTTTTAGAACGGATATTGATGTTATGAAGCAAGACAAATATGATACAATGTGGTAGCATAATTTAATGTTAATAGCAACAAAGGAGGTTTAACAAAAATAATGCAGCTCATCAGTGCCCACTAATGCAGCCTCAACAGTGCCTATCAGCTTAACCTCATCAGTGCCCATCAATGCAGCCTCACCAGTGCCCATCAATGCAGCCTCACCAGTGCCCATCAGTGCCTATCAAATGCAACCTGATCAGTGCCCATCAATGCAGGCTCACCAGTGCCCATCAGCACAGCCTGATCAGTGCCAATCATTGCAGCCTGATCAGTGCCCATCAATGCAGCCCGATTATTGCCCATCAATGCAGCCTCGCCACTTTTACCAGAAATCCAGTGAGTTTCTAAATTCTTGCCAAAGATTCAAAGGCAGGGGGCGCTATCATCTAAGTGTAGACTTTATTATCAACACAAATAGAAATTAAAAATGCACCTAAACACATAGCCACACCCCTGGACCACTAGATATGCCTTTTATCTATTTTAACATTCTATTTGTGTGGTAATAAAGTTTACACTTAGATGGTGCCCCCCCCTCGTCTTCTGAATCTTTTTGCAGTGTGCAGTACATAGGCATCATCCTATACCCAGATCAGAGAAGCTGCAGCCATCCAGACGTGAACATTGGATTTTATGGATAATATATTGGGATCCTTATAGACATTTATCCCCTATCTCTTCAACCCAGTATTTGTGCCATAATACATACTTTTGTCAGTTTCTAACTTCCTGTCCACTCTGTGGTGTGATCTCAAGCATTGTTATTAAATAAGGACTAAGGGCAAAACTATTTGGGTAGAGTAAGGGAGGGTTATAACCCCTGCCAGTGTTTTTTCATCTGTGTCTCATTGGGGAGATTTCCCTTAACTTCCTGTTCCTTAGCCAAAACAGGAAGTGAGAGGAAATCCCTGCAAAGTAATGGAATTCCCTTTGGACCTAGTGACTGGACACTAGGTCCAGTTATCACTGGACCTAGTGTCCCATTGGAAGATTTCTCCCCTATTCCTGTTATGGTAACAACCCAAAATGTGCAATTTTCTTTCACTTTTGATAGATGACACTTACACACAATGAATTCTGCCTGTCTATATCAGTGGTTTTCAAACGTATTGAGACCAGGGCCCAGTAAAATCTTCCAAAACGTTCTATGCCCCAATAGTAGCAAGAAAGTTTATATTTACATTAAAAAAATATTAGAATATAAAATATGTATTTAATTGCTGGAAGGCTTGATGGGGCTGGGTGTTACTTTGAGAGGATGGGGTTCTGGAAGGGGTTATGGGACTCTGCAGCAGACTTGGTGGCCTATGTAGTGGATGAGGTTTTTGAAGGGAGCTGGTGACAAATGTAGGCAGGGGTCCTTGGAGGGGGTTGAGGGTCTCTCCAGGGACTGAGGGATTGCAACAGCAATGTGGAAGACTGGAAGGCACTGTTGGACCTGGAATGCACTGTGGGAAGTTGGGCGGAACTGTGGGACATGGTTGGAGGTTGGGGGCACAATGGAGGACTAGAGGCTTTGCAGCAAGCAGGGGAACACTGCAGGGGGCTGGGGGGCACTGTGGGGGCAGGAGACTCAGAGGGGATAGGGGATCTCTTCAAGAAGCTCAGTGATTTGCAGGGGCACTGAGGGAGAGTGGGGGGCACTGCGGGACCGGTTGCACTGTAAGAGGTTAAGGGGAACTGTGGGGCACTGTTGGAGGTTGGGGGCACTATGGAGGGATGGAGGCTCTGCTGCAAGCTACGGAATGCTTCAATAGCCTGGGGGGCACTGTTGGGGCTGAAGTCTCTGGAGGGGGGGTTGGGATCCCTCCAAGAAACTAAGTGTTTTGCAGGGACACTCAGGGAGAGTGGAGGGCACTGTGAGGCTGGAATGCACTGTGGGGCACTATTGGAAGTTGGGGGCAATATGGAGGGCTAGAGGTTGTACAGCAAGCAGGGGAACACTGCAGGGTGCTGGGGGACACTGTGGGGGCTGGGGTCTCTGGAGGGGATTGGGGATCTCTCCAAGAAGCTAAGTGGTTTGCAGAGGCACTGGGAGAAAGTGAAGGGCACTGTAGGGCCAGGATGCACTGTGGGACACTGTTGGTGGTTGGGGGAACTATGAAGGGCTAGAGGCTCTGCAGCAAGCAGGGTAACACTGGAGGGGGCTGGGGTCACTGTGAGGACCGGGGTCCTGGAGGGGGTTGGGGATTTCTCCAAGAAGCTGGGGGATTGCAACAGCACTGTGAAATACTGAAAGGCACTGCTTGGCCTGAGGTGCGCTGTACGAATTTGGGGGGCACCGTGGGACACTGTTGGAAGTTGAGGTTGCTATGGAGGGCTAGAGACTCTGCAGAAAGCAAGGTGTTACGTACCTGACGGTGGAGTCTGTCTTGTGCAGGGAACAACCGCTCTTGCGCACCCGATTCAAGGACCCCTGGTAGTGTAGACAGAGGCCCGAGAGTGCGGGATGGCACGAGGGCTGGATGGTCACAGATGTTGTAGTGAGATTCCAGCAGGTCGTGCAAACAGGAGAATGGTCGTACAAGCAGGGTTTCAACGTGCAGGCAGAAAGGTACAAAAGGGGTTAGGCAAGCGGATCGTCAAGTTCAGGCAAGGTTCGTTAACGGGCGGGCAGCGGAGGTACAGAGGAGTAGACAAACGGATGGTCGTGGATAGCCGGGGTCGATGCAGGTAGCGGACAACAGGTCAAAGCAAGCCGGGTAGACAGGAAACAGGTGAAATCACAGGAACAGGTAGGGAGCTGAGGCTCACAGGTCTGGAACGCTGTAGAACAAGCAGCAACTTGGTGCAGTATGTCCAGGGTTTAAATAGGCACCATTTGGCGCCGTTTCCGGCGCGTGCGCGCGCACGGGCGCGCGCACGCGCACGGGAGCGCGCGAACGCGCACGGGAGCGCGCGAGCGCGCACGGATGCGCGCGCACCACCCGGAAACGGCCAGGAACACTGGCAAAGTCCTTTTTACTGACACAAGGAAACACTGCAGGGGGCTGGGGGCACTGTGGGTGCAGGGGTCTCTGGAGGGGGTTGAGGGTCCAAGAAGCTGGAGGTTTTGCGGTGGCACTAAGGGAGACCAGAGAACACTGTGGGACCGGGGTGCACTGTAAGAGATTGGGGACACTATGGAAGGTTAAAGGATCTGCAACTGGATGGAGGAGGGAGGCTGAGGCCTGAAAACCACTGGTTTAAATGACTCATCCCATGCTCTCTTGTCTCGCCCGCAGGTACAGTTCTACGTGATCAGCTTCTCCTGAACACAAAATTGTTTTGTAGTAATGTTCTTACATAGACATATGTCTGATACATTTGCTGTCTTCGCTAAGTAGGCCATGTAGAGTCATGATCTCTGAGCAGCCTCATGTCAAGTTTAAGGCATGGTCAATAGTCAATGCCACAGCTTCTCTGAGTTTCTACACAAGGGAAGATGTGCAGATTTTCAAAATGAAATCTGGGTACTCCTTACTGACTATGTCCACTTGTATTGGGGGTAGGGATAATAGTGGCATGCGAAGTGCACCACACCAAATGTTGGGTGCGGCCAAATTGATCCAACCATGGGAGGGACCTAAAGGGGTATGGTTTAATAACACTTGAGCCTAATTTTCTTTAGGTCAAGAGTGCAGCCCCAGGTGTGCACTGCAGGTCACTGTCACAAGCAAGGGCAAGGTGGCAAATTATCCACATCCTTACCTTCCAGAACAAAGTCTACACAAGTCGCACAAGGGGAGGGACTGGGAGGACCACGTAATATTGGCATGTGACATCATCAATAACCCCAAACACAGCCGGGAGCAGGCACACCCCTCCCGCCTCCTGCTCCAAGATGGATTGCTCTGCAGGCATCCGGGCTAGAAACGTCATTATTAAAGCTGGAAAGAAATTGGGGGTGCAACAGGGGATGAAATAGGGGACATTTTTTTTCCTGGGGACAGCTCCCTAAAATCAGGGACTGTCTGTGGAAACTAGGGACTCTTAGATATAATGAAAATGCTATGATCATGTATCAAATGGTGCAGGATGCTGTATATTTCCAGTGATGTTCAAGAGATTTATGAAGAACAGCTTGTAAATTAAATCACCAGCAGACATTAAGTCCTTCTGAGTTTTATAGAAAATCAATCTAGGAGTGTTACAGGCCTGGAACGTCTGCAGCATGATGGGGAATTGGCTTTACGTTCTGTCTTCTGCCTTGGTAGGTAATCAAACGGCAATCAGCTTTAAAGAGACAGTCAAGGCTATCTGGCCATAAGCTGGTAGACTTTTGAAGAAACGCTCGTAGGAATATTTGTACTAAAATTCTCATCAGTATATTTGTTGACTTGAGGAATGTTTTTTGAAAGTACTTCAAAATTATGTTTGCTATTAACATTCAGTTTTGGAATGAATATCTTTTCCCAAACCAAAACCACATTTACTGTTAGAAATTTGTTTAAAAACATTTTCTATTCTTCAAATTCTCTCATCATGGCAGTCAAAAATGAACTTGACCCCACTAACGATTAGAAAATCAACGAAAGTGGATTGGTCGTCGTGGGCCAGTTGAATGACCCCCAAGGTCTCCCGATCTGACCCCCTTTTATCTTTGGGGTCATCTGAAGGCAATTGTCTATGCTGTGAAGATACGAGATGTGCAGCACCTGAAACTACGGATACTGGAAGCCTGTGCTAGCATTTCTCCTGCAGTGTTTCTATCAGTGTGTGAAGAGTGGGAGAAGAGGGTTGCATTGACAATCCAACACAATGGGCAGCACATTGAACACATTTTATAAGTGGTCCGAAACTTGTAAATAACTAATGAAAGAATAAAGTTACGTTAAAACCAAGCACACCATTGTTTTTCTTGTGAAATTCCCAATAAGTTTGATGTGTCACATGACCCTCTTCCTATTGAGAAAACAAAAGTTGGATTCAAAATGGCTGACTTCAAAATGGCCGCCATGGTCACCACCCATCTTGAAAAGTTTCCCCCCTCACATATACTAATGTGCCACAAACAGGAAGTTAATATCACCAACCATTCCCATTTTATTAAGGCGTATCCATATAAATGGCCCACCCTGTATATAAGCAGAGGCCCTAGAGAATAATAGGTGGGTTTTGCAAATTTTTATGTCTCACAGTATTTGCCCAGCGGTTTTCCAAAGCAATTTTGGGGAAAAATTACACTTTTTTAAAATTTTAATGCAAAAAAAAAAACACACTACATAACCCAGTTTTTCTTTTTTAAATATAATGATGATGTCACGAAAAGTAAATGCCAGCAGCGGCTGGTCAATAAGGGGCGCTTGGGCACCACCTCCCTGCTGGGAAAGGAAGAAAAAAAAAAGTCAGCCCGACCCCCTAAAGGAGGCGTAAATATATTGATTTTTTTTTTCGGCTCCTTGCTGTCTGCTGACAGCAAGTAGTGAGCCTATTGGTCAGCCATCCAAGTCTAGGTATGTTCTCTAAAGAAGCGAACATACCTAGACTAATTGGCTGCCTAGAGCCAGTGACTGACTGTGATTGGTGCGGTGGGCGGGACTGTGGCGGACATGCTGGCGCATGTGATGACTGTCCCGGCGGGTCCCCTGAGCTCCCGCGTCCCATGACTGCCTGTGCCTCCCGAGTCCCGATTAGTGACACCGGACTCCTCCACTCGAGTCCAAACTCCAGTCAGTGACAGCCTTCGACCATCCAATGGTCAGAGCGAGTCCTCCTCCTGTCCTCCTCTCCTCATCAGCGTCAGCCACAGGAGCCGCGGCCAGCCGAAAGCCCTCCTCAGCCGAGCCCAGCCGACCACACAAGCCCCTGCCAGTGCCTGCCCTGAAGCCCAGCCTGAACAACTGTAGCCAACTAAGGTATCTATTTAGACATGGTACTGTCCATCACAGCTTCTTTGATGGTATCTATTATGTGTGACCCATTTAGAATGGCTTGGGCTCTGTATACTCCTATCTGGTGACTCTGTATACACCTATCTGGTGACTCTGTATACACCTATATGGTGACTCTGTATAATCCTATCTGGGGCTCTGTATACTCCTATCTGGGGCTCTGTATACTCCTATCTGGCTCTGTATACTGATATCTGGTGTTCTGTATACTGCTATCTGGTGACTGTATACTGCTGTCTGGTGACTGTATACTGCTATCTGGTGGCTCTGTATACTGCTATCTGGGGCTCTGTATACTGCTATCTGGTGACTGTATACTCCTATCTGGGGCTCTGTATGCTGCTATCTGGTGGCTCTGTATACTCCTATCTGGGGCTCTGTATACTGCTATCTGGTGGCTCTGTATACTGCTATCTAGTGGCTCTGTATACTGCTATCTGGGGCTCTGTATGCTGCTATCTGGTGACTGTATGCTCCTATCTGGTGACTGTATGCTGCTATCTGGTGACTCTGTATACTGCTATCTGGTGGCTCTGTATACTCCTATCTAGGGCTCTGTATACTGCTATCTGGTGACTGTATACTCCTATCTGGGGCTCTGTATACTGCTATCTGGTGGCTCTGTATACTGCTATCTGGGGCTCTGTATACCAATATCTGGTGATGCTGTATGCCCTATCTGGTGATGCTGGGCTGTATACTCCTGACACAATGGGTGGAAACTATAGGGGGGGCTTATGAGAAGTGGGAGGGGTCAAAAAGTAAGCCTGGCACCCCCACATCCTAAAAATTCACCAGCCACCACTGGTAAATGCAATAGATACCAAACATGTCACACTTTCAAATTGTGCACGCCCCCGCGCAAGGGTGACAATGTAAATTTTACTATGCATAAAGGCTGATAATCACTGTAGTAGTTGGTGCTACTACAGTAATAGTCATGATCTTACTGGTTCTGTGAAAACAGCTTCCTTTCTGCACACTGTCCATAAAGGATCGCTTGCCCCCTTCATATCACTCCCCTCCCACTGTAGTGTCCTCTGTCCCCCTGCCCCCACAGTAGTGTCCTGTACCCCCCAATG
Source organism: Glandirana rugosa (assembly GCA_018402905.1). Classification (NCBI taxonomy): domain Eukaryota; kingdom Metazoa; phylum Chordata; class Amphibia; order Anura; family Ranidae; genus Glandirana; species Glandirana rugosa. The sequence continues at coordinate 345,053 of BLSH010051143.1, forward strand.
CTGTGTCCCCCAATGCTCCCGAGGTCATAATAGCAAGCTGGTCATTGGCTGCTAGGACCGCCTAGTAACCATTAACTGAGCAGCCCCATCCAGCTCCCGCCTCGCTCTCTCTGCTCAGTTAACAGGTAAGCGGCGGAGGTTGGGGGAGGCAGAGCTGTGGCCACAATCCATCTGTCGGCCCCCCTGTAGTTGACCGAACGACCGCGATTGACGGCTTGCTGACCCCCAGTCTATGGCCTGCCTAAGAGGACTTTCCTTGAAAAGAGACAAGACTCGACCCCATGGACTAGTAAGTAGTTTTTTTTTCTTTTTTTTGCAAATCTATTTTATTATATCTTCTCATAAAATAAAAACATGCAGAGATTCAAGGTACAATGACCTAACCCACGCCAGTAATACCACACAAAAATAAAATAAAAACAAGGAATAACGTGATGGATCAAGAACCAGTCCACAACACCCTATAAAGGATCTCATAGCATCTTCATGTACTGTTAGGCTCGATTCACATCAATGCATTTTGCTTTTGAGCGTTTTTTCAGTACTTTTTTGCTGTGCTTTCTGCGTTTTTTACAGCGTTTTTGATGCATTTTTACAGCAATTTTGACGCGGTTTGCATTTTGCAGGTTTTTTTTATTTATTTTTTGGGGCAAAATTTTGTTGCTAGGCAGGTAAGCTAGGCTAGTCGGTAAAAAAATGCAGAAAGCACAGCAAAAAATACTGAAAAAGTGCTCAAACTTTTTTTTTTGCATGCTCATTGAAGTCTATTATATGCAAAACGCTGCATTTTGCAGGAAAAAAGTCCCTGACCCTTTCCAAAAATGCAGAGGCACAAAAATGCATTGTTAAAAAAATTCCCTGCATTTCTGCAAAATGCATAAAAAACACACTAGTGTGAATCAAGCCTTAGTATTACATTGAAGTAAATGGAAAAGGAATAAAAAGAAAAAAGAGGGGAGGAAAATCAATGTCCTGAGTCATCTGCTGTAGAGGATTCCTCCATCTATCTGGACCAGACCTTATGAAACATAGTTACATATACATAGTTAGTCAGGTTAAAAAAAGACACAAGTTCATCTAGTTCAACCAATAAAAAACAAAAAAAAACAAAAAAAAATCATACAATCCCATATACACAATCCTATACCCACAGTTGATCCAGAGGAAGGTGAAAAACCCCAGCAAAGCGTGATCCAATTTGCTATAGTGGGGGAAAAATTCCTTCCTGATCCAGGTAATCAGATTTTCCCTGGATCAACGTTACCTAAAAATGTTAGTACCCAGTTATATTATTTACATTAAGGAAAGAATCCAGGCCTTTTTTAAAGCAATCAACTGTGCTGGCCAAAACCGCCTCTGGGGGGAGTCTATTCCACATTTTCACAGCTCTAACTGTGAAGAAACCTTTCCGTATTTGTAGATGAAATCTTTTTTCCTCTAGACATGAAGAGTGCCCCCTTGTCCTTTGTGATGACCTTAAAGTGAATAACTCAACACCAAGTTCACTATATGGACCACTTATATACTTGTACATATTGATCATATCCCCCCTTAATCTCCTCTTCTCAAGAGAGAATAAATTCAGATCCTCTAATCTTTCCTCATAGCTGAGCTCCTCCATGCCTCTTATCAGTTTGGTTGCCCTTCTCTGCACTTTCTCCAGTTCCCCGATATCCTTTTTGAGAACTGGTGCCCAAAACTGAACTGCATATTCCAGATGAGGTCTTACTAATGATTTGTACAGGGGGGCAAAATGATGTCTCTATCTCTGGAGTCCATACCTCTCTTAATACGAGAAAGGATTTTGCTTGCTTTGGAAACCGTAACTTGGCATTGCATGCCATTATTAAGCTTATGATCTACCAGAACCCCCAGATCTCCACTATGGATTCCCCCAGTTGTACTCCCCCTAGTATGTACGATGCATGCATATTCTTAGCCCCAAATGCATAACTTTACATTTATCAACATTAAACCTCATTTGCCACACAGTCACCCAATTAGACAGTGCATTGAGGTCGGCTTGTAAGTTGGAGACATCCTGCAAGGAAGTTATTCCACTGCATAGCTTGGTGTCACCTGCAAACACTGAAATTGTACTTTTAATCCCAGACCCGATATCATTTATAAATATATTGAAAAGCAAGGGTCCCAACACTGAACCTTGGGGTACACCACTGATAACCTTAGACCATTCAGAATAAGAATCATTAACCACTACTCTCTGAGTTCGGTCTTTTAGCCAGTTTTCTATCCATTTACAAACTGATCTTTCCAAGCCTGTAGATTTTACCTTACACATTAGCCGTGTGTGGGGAACGGTGTCAAACGCTTTCACAAAATCCAAGTATACCACGTCCACAGCCACCCCTCTGTCGAAGGTTTTACTTACCTCCTCATAAAAAGAAATCAGGTTTGTTTGACAACTTCTGTCTTTCATGAATCCATGCTGTCTGTTGCTTAAAACATTTTTTTCCAACAAGAACTCATCTATGTGGTCATTTATTAAACTCTCCAGTATCTTCCCAGCTATAGAAGTTAAACTAACAGGTCTATAGTTACTTGGTAAAGACTTTGATCCCTTTTTAAATATGGGCACCACGTTGGCCCTACGCCAATCCAGTGGAACTATTCCAGCCATTAAGGAGTCCCTAAAAATGAGATACAATGGCTTTGAAATGACAGAGCTCAATTCCTTTAGGATCCATGGATGGATGCCATCTGGTCCAGGTGCTTTATCTACCTTTATTCTGTCTAAATACTTCTGGACCATTTCACTTTTGAGCCATTGTGGATCATTTGGGGCTGTGTCACTACCACCCCCCATGCTCCTTTGTATACACAGAGCTAAAGAAAGCATTTAATAAATTTGCCTTCTCTTTGAAAGGTATTCATTCTACCTCTATGATCGTACGTATCTCAGTAGAGAGGCAAATTAGCATGAGGAGTTTCCAGAAAGCGAGTGAAGATGATGTAGTTTTTTTTCCAATGCATGGCAATGGACTTTTGAGCATAAAAAAGGGACTTTATGCCGTTTTTGGGACTTTATGCTGTTTTTGCGCGTACACGCGTGAGGCGCCAGACGGCCCTATGTAAGCTTCCTGCACCTGTCAGCAAGTGCTGTCCGTTCTACAGCGTCTGAGTACCTGTGAGCTTCTGCTCACCTTCCTGAAACCTGCTTCCTGTGTTGTTCCTGTTCCTGTGTACCGACCCGGCTTGCCTGACCTGCTACTTATCTGCCTGCACCGACCCCGGCTATCCAAGACCATCCGCTTGCCTGACCCTTCTGTACCTTTGCCGCCAGCCTATGAACGAACCCTGCTTGGACTTTGACTACTCTTCTGCCTCCCCTTTTGTGCCTCTCTGACCCGCCAGTTGCCGACCCAGCCTGCACGACCACTCTTCAGTCTGCACGACCATCTGGAACCTTACATCACTACCAGTGACCATCCAGCCCTCGTGCCATCCCACACTCTGGGACTCCCTGTCTACACTACCAGGGGTCCCCGAATCGGGTGTGTAAGAGTGGTTGTTCCCTGCTAAGACAGACTCCACCACCAGGACCGTGACACAGTCCCAGGAATGTTCTCTCTGCCACAGTAGGGGTCAGGTCATTCACCAAGCCCAGAAGGCACACCCTCGGCTTCAGTGGAAGGTGAGTCTGAGCCACATCATTTATTACACCCACCACTCAGGACCAAAATCAAGAGACAGATGGACAAGTCCAGAAGATATGAAAAAAGTCACCATCAGGATGGTCACATCTTGCAGCCTACAGAGGGTAAGCTGGGTTTAGCTTATGCAATGTGTGAGGAGTAAAATAGGCACTATGCAAGCGCTTGTACTGAATCAGCCTATCATGAGCTAAGACCAGGTGTTTAAGCCAACATCATTCAAGAACAACAGGTCATCTGCGTAGAAAGCGACCCTCTTCTCCAACCAGCCAACCTGCAGACCCCAGATAGCCAGAGCCTCTGAGATTGGTTCCTTTTTCTTTTTTACTGCCGGTATTGACAGACAGAAGGGAGCCAGATCACATTAACAGATCAGACATCTTTCTTAAATAGGTTAGTCAGCATAGGTGATAGGAAGGGGGTAGGGGCAATTTTAGGAGTAGTTTGGGTTAAGCTGGAATTCCACGTCAACCACTTCCTGCCCGTAGGATGTCATATGAAGTCCTGGACTTTGAGTGGAGATATCTGAATCATGCCCCCTCCTCTCGTCACTTTCTGAAGCTTCTCCCGGCTTACCTGTGTGATCGGGGAGCTGGAGAATGAATCCCCCAGTGGCAGCATTTTACCATAGAGCTGGCAGTGGACCAGATGGTCCTCGGCCATCTCTATGACCCTCGGAGAAGCGACACTTCTGGTGCCACCTGATGTAAACACTGAGGTTTTTTATAGATTTTTTTTCAGCATAGAGGAGAGATCTGGGTACTTATAGACCCCATATCTCTCCATAAAGAGGCCCTCAAATGCCCTATTCCTATCACTCCGTATTACTCAGAACCCCCAAACATTATATATATTTTTAGGAGAGACCCTAGGCAAGTGATGGCGAACCTTGGCACCCCAGATGTTTTGGAACTACATTTCTCATGATGCTCAACGACACTGCAGAGTGCATGAGCATCATGGGAAATGTTTGTCATCACTGCCCTAGGGAATAAAATGGCATCCGTTGCAATTTTTTATGTCACACGGTATTTGAGCAGCAGTTTTTCAGGCAGTAAGGCATAAGGGATGTGTACATTCCTTGTAATGGGAATAAAAGTGATGAAAAAATAAAAAATTAAAGGGAAAGTGTAAAAAAAATAAATAAAATAAATAAACATTATAATTTTTCACATGTGAGTTATCGCTGTGAGTGTTAGAGTGAGATCAATAATTCTAGCTCTAGACCTCTTCTGTAGCTCTAAACATGTAACCTGTAAACATTTTTAAAAGCGTCACCTATGGAGATTTTTAAGTATCGAAGTTTGGCACCATTCCACAAGCGTACGCAATTTTAAAGCGTGACATGTTAGGTATCTATTTACTCAGCTTAGCATCATCTTTCACATTATACAAAAAAAATGGGTAAATATTGTGATTTGTTTTTTTTTTTTAATTCATGAAATTTTTTTTTTTAAGTTTAACCACTTCCCCCCGGAAGGATTTCCCACGTTAAGACCAGATCGCTTTTTGCGATTCGGCACTGCGCCACTTTAACTGACAATTGCGCGGTCGTGCGACGTTGTACTCAAACAAAATTTGCGTCCTTTTTTTTCCACAAATAGAGATTTCTTTTGGTGGTATTTGATCCCCTCTGCACCATTTCTGATCGCCGCTATAAACAAAAAAAGAGCAACAATTTTGGAAAAAAAAAACAGTTTTTCTTACTTTTTGCTAAAATACAAATCCAAAAAAAAATATAAAAAAACATTTTTTTCATCGGTTTTGGCCGATTTATATTCTTCCTCATATTTTTGGTAAAAAAAAAAAAAATCGCAATCGGCGTATATTGATTGGTTTGCGCATAAGTTGCCGCATTTTCTAATGCTGAGAATTCATTTCTGGGGTTTTTATTTTTTATTTATTTTCTACTAGTAATAGCGGTGATCTGCGATTTTTATCTGGACTGTTATATTGCAGTGGACATGTCGGACTATTTTGACACTTTTTTGTGACCAATGACATTTATACAGCGATCAGTGCTATAAAAATGCACTGATTACTGTGTAAATGCCATTGGCAGTGAAGGGGTTAACCTGGAGGGGAGATCTAGGGGATAACTGTGCTCCCTAGGCGTGTTCTAACTGTGGGGGGGGGGGGGGGCTGGGCTGTTATGGGCATAAGAGATCTAACTGATCCCAGTGACAGGAATCAGTAGATCTCCTATGTCGTCACTGACAGAGCGGGGAACCGCCATGTTTACACCGGCGGTTTCCTGTTCTTTTGCTGTGGCCGCTCATCACAGCTCGCCGGGAGACATCGGGTCCGCCCGAGCCGTGGGCACACTCCTCCCTAGTACGGCGGGCGCGTGCGCGCCCCCTAGCTGCCACTATACAAATCTACGGAGATTCGTGGGACGCGTTCACACTGCCGCAGTAAATATACTGCGCACGGTGTGGAAGTGGTTACAAAAAATTGCAAATACTAGATGTGCAGAACAAAAAAAATTGTTTCCCTTTGTTTCAATTCCTTATTTACATAAATTTGTTTAGTTAGATTTGTTTTCAGAATTAGTTTCGTGTATTCGTTTTTCGAATTGATTTGAAAAGTTTTCGAATCAATTTCGAGTCATTTTCGAATTTGAACAGTTTTCGAATTGTTTTCCAATTTCCAAAGCGAATAAAATAGAATAGAAAATAAAGGAATAGAATAGAAAAAATAGAATACAATAAAAGTAAAATAGGATGGAAAATAAAAGAACAGAATAGAATGGAATAGAATAAAAACTAGAATACAATAGAAATATTATAACTATCTTCTGAAATTCAAATAGAATAGAAAAGAATAGACTTAAAAAAAAACAATATAATAGAAATAATATAACCATTTTCCAAAATTCAAATAGAATCAATTCGAATTTGAATAGAATAGAAAAGAATAGAGTAGAATAGAATAGAAAATAACACAATAGTACAGAAAAAAACCAACTGAATATAATATAATAGAATGAATATAACCATAATCCTATTCTAATCTATTCTTTTCAAATTCAAATTGATTCTATTTGAATTTTGGGAAATGGCTATATTCTTTCTAATCTATTCTATTCAATTTTTTTTGTTTTTTAATTATATTATTTTTTATGTGTTTATTTTACTATATTCTTTTCTATTCTATTCTTTTCTATTGAAATTCAAATATATTCTACTTGAAATATGTATTTTTGGAAGATGGTTATATTCTTTCTATTCTATTCTATTTATTTCTATGCTATTCGGTTATTTTCTGTTCTATTCTAATGTACTCTTTTCTATTCTATTCAAATTGAATTGATTCTATTTGAATTTTGGGAACTGGTTATATTCTATTCTATTTTATTTTTTTAAATTCTATTCTTTTCTATTATATTATAGTCTATTCTAATTTATTCTATTCTTTTTTTCTATTATTTTATTATGTATTTGAATTCAAATTTATTATATTTGAAATTCGAAATTTAGAAGATGGTTGTATTTTTTCTATGTAATTCTATTCTATTTGTTTCTATTATAGTCTAGTCTATTTTTTTATTTTTTATTCTATTTTGCTCTGTTTTATTCTATTATATTCTATTCTTTTATTTTCTGTTATTTTTTCTAGTCTATTATTTTGTTCTATTCTATTCCTTTATTTTCTATTCTATTATATTCTCTTTGGAGATTTGAAAACTATTCAAATTCGAAAATGAATCGAAAAGTATTCGAAAAATAATTAAAATTCGACTGTTGTATGAATTTTTTTTTGTCATTTCGGAGTTGTTTAAATTCGGTACTACTGTAATTCGGAAATTCGGATACATCCGAATTTCAGAAAAATGAAAATTTGTCAGAATTGAATTTGGAAGAAACAAGCTGCACATGTCTATCAAATACCAAATACCATGTGACAAAAAAATTTGAAACAACCAACATTTTAGTCCTTAGGGTCGCTGTTAAAAATATATATCATGTTTGGGGTCCTGAGTACATTTCTAGCAACAAAATGATGATTTTTCCATGTAGGAGAGGAATGCCAGAATTGGCCCAGTATGGAAGTGGTTAATGTCGATGGTTTTGGAATCTGATGTCCAATAAGCTCCTATAGAAGTGGTGGTTAGGTGTCCACAAACCTTTTCACCATATTATGTATCATGAGATTGCAAAGTTTCCCCCCTTTGTTACTATAACAGCCCTCACTCTTCTGGGAAGACTTTCCATAAGATTTTGGAATCTGCCTGTAGGAATTTGTGCCCATGCAGGCACAAACAGTGAGCTCAGGTACTGATGTTAGAGAAGAAGACCTGGCTCACAGTGGGTGCTCCGATTCCCCCCAAAGGTGTCCAATAGGGTTGAGGTCAGGACTCTGTGTTGGGCACTCAGTTGACCCACACTAAACTTGCCCATCCATGTTTTAATGGAGCTGCCCTTGTGCACCTAAACTCAAAAACTTGTAGGGATTGTCCAGATATTTTCAGCCATATAGTGTAGGGTTCAAAGGTGATGATAGTGAGTTTCTATAAACTATAAATGATTTAACATCATTAAAATGATCTACCTCCCCAAACTGCTCTATGTCCTGGCCAATGCCCCATGTAGGATCCCAAAATCCAGGGCCGATCCTAGGGTCACAAGCGCCTGGGTGCAGAAATATTTCTGGCGCCCCCACATGGGCGTGGCCATCTTAATAACTCCTCCCCTTTACAAATATTTCTATGGCAACGACTCAAACACAGAGATGTTACCCTGGAATACATGGCAGATATACTAAAGGAGATGATCAAAGACTGCATACATACTACAGGAGATGGTCCTGTATCAGATTGAAATGATACAAGAGATCAATGCATCAATGCAGCCTCGCTAGTGCCCATCAATTGCACCCTACCAGTGCCCAGCAAATGCAGCCTCATCAGTGCCCATCAAATGCAGCCCCATCAGTGCCCACCAATTGCAGCCTACCAATGCCTTCCAATCGCAGCCTCATCAGTGTCCATCAAATGCAGCCCTATCATTGCCTACCAAATGCAGCCTACCAGTGCCCATCAAATGCAGCCTACCAGTGCCAACCAATAGAAGCCTACCAGTGCCTACCAAATGCAGCCTACCAGTGCCCAACAAATGCAGCCTACCAGTGCTTACCAATTGCAGCCTTATCAGTGCCCACCAAATGCAGCCTCA
>BLSH010051143.1:425432-436743 GCA_018402905.1 Glandirana rugosa
AATTCTTTTATAGGTTATTTTACCCTTACCAACCACTATAATTGAAGGACAAACACCGTGTAATCATATACCTCATATACTAATGTGCCACAAACAGGAAGTTAATATCACCAACCATTCCCATTTTATTGGATATTTTCTTAATCTTAATTAGATTTACCCGCGCCTTGGAGTAAAGTGACAATTAGATATCAAGAGCAGCTGGTATAAATAATATAACCTTACAAAGTTACATTAAAATAAATTAAGATAGAAAAGTACCGCGCTCATACAGCAGCTATCATACCCATAGAGATGGGAAATCTCTTATGTGTACTTTTAATCTCTTTGGAATAGAAGTAAATACAGAGATGATTATGCTGCGTTAATGAATCATAGCGCTTTCACAAACTATAATCCTGTCTTTTAGACCTCATAGAGTAAAATAGAGTAAAATACCCGTGCATTCTACATTCTGGGTCTTTTTTGCACGGACCCGCCACCCCCCTCTGGACCCTCTTTTGGTTCGATGAACCTCTTGTTGCCACCCCTGATCCTGTGAAAATTTGAACCCTGTTGGAAAACCGGCCCCGGTTGTTGCCAACTTGCCGGTGACCTAGGAAAGCCCCTAAAGGGGCTGAAAATACTGAAAAACTATAGAATATTATCATCTTTACTTTCGGATGCACCCACGGTATTGTTCAGGGGGGTGGCCCCTATTAGACTATCTATAGCACCCAATGTAATTGACCCTCCATCCAGGAAGACCATGTTCTTCCAGAATATGAAAGGGTTCTATCCCTGTAGGAGGTGTGGGGTATGTGCTATTAATAGCATTAGATCAAAATGTATTAGTTTTTCTTCCCCACATGATGGAAAGACCTATTTCATCAATTCCTTTATTTCTTGTAACACCAGGAATGTTGTCTATCTGTTGATCTGCCCATGTGGGTTGTACTACGTGGGGCACACTACGCGTACCTTTCAGGTGAGAGTGAAGGAGCACTTGGCCAATATCCGAAAGGGTTTCCCCAATCATAGTGTATCTAAACACTATGCTAAGCACCATGGGAGGAACCCTTTGGGTACTAAGTGTTTGGCCATAGATAATTATGTTCCCACTTGGAGGGGTAACAACACGAGGAGAGAAATCTACAGGTTGGAAACTTTTTGGATTCTTACTTTACGATCTTCAGCTCCTTTAGGCCTCAATATAGAGCTAGACGTCAATGCATTTATCAATAATGCATAATACGTTGGTTTTTTTCCTTTTTCTGTAGACAGTTATGATTATTATTTTTAATTGTAATTTTTTTATCAAGGTGGGGGTCTGTGGGTCCTCTGAGGTTGTTTTAATATCAATACCGAGATGTCTTTTGCTTGCTGATGGTTTCCCTATTTATATGATTTTTTATATGATATTTTTATTATAAGTGTGCACTTTTTACCAGTTTGCAATATACCATCAATGACAGTTAGTATTTTGGATATTTCTATTTGTCATATGCTATTTTATTTTCCAGTCACTAGGTGGAGCTGTGAAGGCTTCCTGGTCCGTAGTGGTGTGTGTTTACAAAGTTATTATACTAACTATTTTCATGATTCCAGTTCAATTATCCACTCTATGGGATCGTGCTTATAGAGTGAAAATTGAGCTGTATTTTTGGCCATTTACATTACTGGTGATGAGCGCCTATTTCTCTTCCGGTTTGGTGGTTTTGCGAGGTCTGCGGTTGGAACGCAGCCTATTTCCGATCCTGGTCACATATAAGGCGAGGCGCCGTGGGTTAGCCACGCCCCTGACGACGTCAAATGTATGACGAAATGCGTTGGGTGGAGCCTAACGACGCACGCCTGCCTGTGACCAGGAAGCCATACACGATCCGCCATCTTGGTGACTGGATTCAGTACTTTTATCCATGTGCTGTTTTTTACCGACCAAATGTGATTGTGCTGATTTACCTTTTTTTATTAATAAATTGTGGTTTGGCAATCTGCACTATTTTGGGGCTTTTGTGTTTTCCATGACCTCCGAGGGACATCTGGGATCGGACCGTGCCTGGCAGTCTATGCTGTGACTATCGCGCTGGTGAAACGATTCAGTGGAAGTGAAGCTGTTGCAGTATTGCCTTTATATATACAGCGGACACTGACCCTCCGTAATAGGGGGTCGGTGAATTTTGGTAAGCGGCTCAGAGTGTTGGTGTCACGGGTGACGGTTCCCACGGTGGAGGTCTGGTGATTGTAGTCATCTATTGAGGATTCTTACCATCTGGATCCATTTGTGTGGACTATATGCGCTGCAGTTTGAACTTACATCTTTAGTGTTTTTCACCTGAACTATCTCCTGGCTGCATAGACTTTTTGATCATTATAGATTTTTGTGTATTCCCCCTATGCGCAGGATTGATTCATTGTTATACAGTTGACAGTTGCTGGTTTAGTCTCTAACATCAGCTACAGGGATTTTGTAGTCATTGTTAATCCAAGACTGATTCATTTTCATGAAAGTCCACACTGTCAGGAGACAGGTGACTTTGCCTGTCTATAACAAAACCTCCTACTGCGCTTAAGACCCTCTCAGACAGAAGCTCCAAGGCATGCTAAGCACGTTCCAATTTGTGGTCCAGCACCCAATAGTCCATAGGGCTCTGACTTTTGAGAGTGTCTGTAGCAGACCTTGACTTGACATAGCAACTATGTGGTACCAATGCTGCTGCTTTTCCTTTTAGAGATCAGAGCATTGGAGCTATGTTGATCATCAGAGGGGATCCTGTTACCATCAGGAAATGCAGAAAAGAGGTTCTTATGCAGCACATCCTCAAAGTGCCACATTCGCGGCTCCCTCTGGGATGGAGTCAGTAGATAGACCATGTTACCCTTGTATCAGTGATGTAATATGGTGTCCACCCAAAAGTGGTCCTTCTTTTTGATGACCTGAATCCTAGGTGTAGGCATTTGAACAAAATAGCCCCCATTCACCACAAATTACTGGCAGCAGAGAACCCTGAGTCCTCAGCTTCACCAAGGACAACATTGCCTTCAACAATTTAACCACACCCACATACAACTCCATAGGCTTGGGAGGGGTCAACTTACCCCTTGTAGCCTACCTGTAAGGAAAAGCTTGCCAATAGATGAGATGACTTCTCTGGACGGACTTCTGTGCACAGGCTAAAACATGTTCCCTTTCATGTTTGCAAGAGTTGGGCACTGGATAATGCATATGCGCATGCACAGGTGCTGTCGTGCATTCTCAGTGTTTGCGTGCACCTGTGACAGATGTTGGTGCCAAACGGGCTATTTAAATTGCTCAGGATCAGTGCTGCTTTGGCGTCAGCCTCCTGTATATCCTGTGACCCTGTGATTCTGTATCCTGACTCTAGTTGCTGTCTAGGCTTCTCTTAACCACTCTCTGAACTCCGCCTGTACCGACTTTGGCTTGTCCCTTTTCTTTCTGCTCCATGCTTTACTGATCGGTTCCAGACCCGGCTTGTTCCTGACCACGCACATGCCTGTGCCCTGTACCTGATCCATCATGTATGTGTATGACCTGGCCTACCTGACTCTGCCTGCTGTCTCCAGTATCAGCTGCCCACCTGCTCATCTGCTTACTGGAGCCGTCTGATGACTTCTCCTGCCCAGCGTGGATATCTGCCCTACTGCTAGCAAGACTTACAGGCTCTCATGTGTACTCCTGCACCACCTGTATACACTCTCAAAGGCCCCAAGTCAGAGGTGTAAGAGAGGCCTTCCTCACCATATCAGGCTCTTCTACCAGGTACTGCCGAACGCTCGCATTGGCGAGCATTCGCACAGAGAGCAAGGGCGCTACAAGCACAGGGGATCAGGAGAATATGGATATTGCAATGCCACTGCACTTCGGAGCATTGACACGGATCTGTGGGAGATAAGGTACCATTAGGGATATATACACACAGTGTACTAAGGGCCAGCACCGGGCGGAAGTTAGCACTGCCTAACACGCCAACCACTCTGTAAGGGGGAAGGGTGTTGGGACTTGCTTGGCAAACACAAGGACAGCATGATTTCAACCTGAAGCATAAGCATCACACACTTAGTGACCTATTGCCCCCACATTAGCAGAGTGGCTGCACTGCACATGGGAAGGAACCGGCCAGTGCACTGTGCATCTACTCCCTAGAGTGGAATGGGACTACAGATGGACATCAATAATTACATCCTCAATATCTACTCATCATCAGCTGTGCAGAGACAAGTGGGTCCCCACTTGCCCATCCCGTACCACTCACCCCATCTCCCCCTATTCCTCTCCCCCTATCCTTCCCCCTCTCCATCCTCTTATTATTGGCTTGGGCCACCAGGGAAAGATGCACACCAGGGATGTCCTTATTATACATAGACATTGATAGTAACTATATGGGGAATTCCCCTAGGACATCCAGGGAATGCATCTGAGCTGGCGTCCGGACGAGTTTTTACCCTATGTTATGTGTTGTGACACGTCCTTGTTTCTTTTCCCATCGTTGATATAGTTGCATAACAGGGGCGAGATTTTATGGGCCTCAGCATGGTGAGATTATTGTGTATTTAAAACCTATAATAAATATTTTTGTATCCATTGAATCTGCTAAGTGTCACTCATTATTATTATTATTATTATACAGGATTTATATAGCGCCAACAATTTACGCAGCACTTTACAACTTGAGGGTAGACAGTACCCTCTTAAATACAGTAGGAATCAGAGGGCCCTGCTCGTTAGAGCTTACAATCTAAAAGGGAAGGTCAAGAGATACACGAGGTAATAACTGTGGGGGATGTGCTAATAGAGAAGAGAAGAGATAGGTTTTCAGGGATCATCTGAAGGTGGACAAACTAGGAGAAAGTCGGACAGATTGGGGTAGAGCATTCCAGAGGATGGGAGAGGCTCTGGAGAAGTCCTGGAGATGGTCATTTGACCATCTGCTTGTCTCCACCGCTTTGTGTGTGACAATTATCGATATACGTTGTTTACAGGTTAGAGTGACACGGCCAAAAGGTATAGCAGTCTTCAATAGGATATCAAATCACCAGCACCACCTTCCAACACCCCCCTTTCTTTCTACAGGTACGTGATACTACCCTATTTCCTCCTCTTCACTATCAGTACACCATCCCTCCTCCTTCCCATATTCCTCCTCTGTTTTTTTAATGCCACTGTCACACAGTGATGGAAACAGCAGCAAGTTCTCCTCTTCCTCTTGCTGTTGTGCATCCAGGCCATAAAATGTGTACTTCAGAAAGAACATGAGAGCTATTGTATCACTAATCCCCTCCTCGTTTCCACTCATCAGTTGGTTTGCCTCTTCAAAAGGTGCCAAAATAATGCTGGTGCAACCTCTGCAGCACGACCAATGTTAAGTTCCAGCGCACGGGGGGTATCAAAGATGAGATGGTAGGCAGACTGTTTCTGTCAGTGATGCATTTCTGCCGTGGATTGGCCATATATGGCTGACTGAACTTCTTCCAAACCCTTTTGGGCAGGTAAAGGGACCTCCTGGAGGCCAAGGTAGTTCATGATGATCCGCTGCACCACCAGGTTGAGGAAATATGCCAAGCAAGATACATGTATGAATATTCCCAGGCGAAGGCCAGGCAGCAGGTTAGTGCCATTGTCACACATGACCTTGCTTGGTTGAGGATGATGTGGGGCCATCTACCTTTTGGCCCGGACCTGGAGAACTGCCTGCAGCTCTGGCCCAGTGTATCTCCTGTCTCCCAGGCATACAGGCTGCAACACAGCATGGTAGAATTTAATCTTGGATGTTGCATATGGTTGTATATTTCAAAGGTTGTGTGACAAGCAACCACGTCACTTTCTATACCCCACAGGAAAGTGTCCATGAAAGGGCCAGTTGGTTGTTACCCATGGGTGTCCGCAGGTAGGGGCAAGGGGGGGCAATTGCCCCCCCCTGGAATCAGGGATCAGATCAGGGGTTCCCCACTAGGTCCTTATCCTCTTGAGCCATGTATGCAGTTTCTGACAGTCGCTTGGGCTATGTATGCAGTCTCTGACCGTATCCTGTACTATGTCTGCAGTCTCTGACCATCTCCTGTATCATGTCCGCAGTCTCTGACCGTATCCTGTACTATGTCTGCAGTCTCTGACCGTCTCCTGTATCATGTCTGCAGTCTCTGACCATCTCCTGTATCATGTCCGCAGTCTCTGACCGTATCCTGTACTATGTCTGCAGTCTCTGACCATCTCCTGTATCATGTCCGCAGTCTCTGACCGTATCCTGTACTATGTCTGCAGTCTCTGACCATCTCCTGTATCATGTCCGCAGTCTCTGACTGTCTCCTGTATCACGTCTGCAGTCTCTGACCATCTCCTGGATCATGTCTGCAGTCTCTGACCATCTCCTGTACTATGTCTGCAGTCTCTGACCATGATAATGTAATTATGACATTGTCAAAAAGGGGCAGAGCATGGATGACCTTGAAATTATGCCCCCCCTGGAAAAAGTTCTGCAGACGCCCATGTTGTTACCCCCTCTTCTGTCCAAAAATTCCCTATCCTTCCCTATTTACAGGTTTGCAAATTGTGTCAATCCATTTGTTTCCATCTAAATTATATTACATTACATTAAATTATAATGTGTCAAATGGTAATTATTATATTTTGTGACCATTTAATTTATAGAAGAACTAAAGTCAAAACTGTTTTTCATTTTGGATAGAGTAAGGAAGAATTATAATCCCTGTCAGTATTTTTTTATTTGCATCTCTGTCACATGGGAATTTTTCCTTCAATTCATGTCCATAGCCAAAGCAGGCTAAACAGATTAAAATGAGGGAATCCCTGGTTGCCGCCAGAACAAGTGTCCCCATTGGAAGATTTCCACTCTATTCTAGTTCTGTAGACCAGTGTTCCCCAACCCTGTCCTCAAGGCCCACCAACAGGTCATGTTTTCAGGATTTCCATTATTTTGCACAGGTGATTTGATCAGTTTCACTGCCTTAGTAATTACCACAGCTGATTCATCTGAGGGAAATCCAGAAAGCATGACCTGTTGGTGGGCCTTGAGGACTGGGTTGGGGAACACTGCTGTAGACGACCCAAAATACGTTTTTGTTTTTTCACTTTCGCAGTCAGTGATAATAACACAACGGGGGAATAGATACCAAAAAAACCTGACAGGTGTTATAATTATTCTCCTCTCTATCCAAAATGTAAAAAAAAAAAAAAAAACGCCTTTAGTTAGGAATGATAGTGAGAAGAAAATCTGCCACCTTGTGGTCAAATCTAAAACCGACGTAGTCATGATAAATTAACACAGATACCAAGTTTTACCCCACCACACTCCTTCAATGTGATAAATTCTTCTGTCAGCATAGTTAAGAAGATTTCTAACCTGCCCGTCAAATCATTATTTCTCCCTATCAGAATTAAATGAGCGGAGAGAGGTTTCCTATGGCGCAAACAAACTGAGCACCACTTCCAACAGTGCGGCCCCTACAGAAAGTCCAATATTAAATAACAGGTACTCTTATGATAGCTTATTACTCTTCTTTGTACTGAGCTTGGCATTGGACTCTGGAACCAAATACTGAGAAAAGGAGAAGCACAGAGGGCGCGACCATCTAAGTGTAGGTATTTATTAAAGTGAAAAGTTCAAAGCAATCACAGTTACATAGTTAGTCAGGTTGAAAAAAGACACAAGTCCATCCAGTTCAACCAAAAAAAAAACAAAAAACATTTATACATATATATATACACATACACACATACACAACCAAATAATCCCATATACAATCCTTCACCCACAGTTGATCCAGAGGAAGGTGAAAAACCCCAGCAAAGCATGGATCCAATTTGCTATAACGGGGGAAAAAATTCCTTCCTGATTCCCTGAGAGGCAATCGGATTCACCCTGGATCAACTTTACCTAAAAATGTTAGCACCCAGTTATATTATTTACATTAAGGAAAGAATCCAGGCCTTTTTTAAAGCAATCAACTGTGCTGGCCAAAACCACCTCTGGGGGGAGTCTATTCCACATTTTCACAGCTCTTACTGTGAAGAAACCTTTCCGTATTTGTAGATGAAATCTTTTTTCCTCTAGACGTAAACAGTGCCCCCTTGTCCTTTGTGATGACCTTAAAGTGAATAACTCAACACCAAGTATACTATATGGACCACGTATATACTTGTACATGTTGATCATATCCCCCCTTAATCTCCTCTTCTCAAGAGAGAATAAATTCAGATCCTCTAATCTTTCCTCATAGCTGAGCACCTCCATGCCTCTTATTAGTTTGGTTGCCCTTCTCTGCACTTTCTCCAGTTCCCCGTTATCCTTTTTGAGAACTGGTGCCCAAAACTGAACTGCATATTCCAGATGAGGTCAATCATGCACTCACATGCGGTTCTATGAGGGTAGGCACACCATCATGGTGGTAAAACCTCAGTATATCCTTGCTGGGTGGGACTGGAAGCCTCAGCAGAGTATGCTACCAGAGCAACCAGGGTCACCAAAAAGTGACTGGGGAGACTGCAGAGTACTGAAACGCGTAGCAACACCCCTAACGTCTGACATTATTGGCTTCCCATAACAGACTCGCTGTGTGCTCCACACTTGTTCTACTGGCCTTCACACATCCACAGCCGCTATAGTAGCTGAGTATATCTCAGGGAAACACTGAGGTTTCACCACCATGTCGATGTGCCTATCCTCATGTGAGTGCATGATTGCGTTTAACTGATCGTTTTAATAAATACCTACACTTAGATGGTCGCCCCCCCTATTTTTTTCTTTTATAATTTATTTACAGGGAATACAGGCTAATGCTTAGACCCTGCATGTTGGGTGAACCCACGTCATCTGCTAAGGGGATCTGGTTGTATAATGTATTTCCAGCTCATGAACCTCTCTATTGCAACAGCCACTGGCTTCTGAGCCGGATCCCAGACCATGACACCTATAATAAGACAAAACGGTAAAAAACGTAAAACAAAAATTGGGCAGACCGTTTGATCTTTTTAATGCTGTCATTCTTCTATGTGTCTAACAATCATATAGTGGGATTTTCTCAAATTTGACTTCAAAAGTGGAAATAAATAAAACAAAAAAAGTGTGGCGCTAAATTCCAGTATTAGATTATAGATAAAATGTCATATGTAATATGACATAAAAATCAAAACCATATAATGTGTATTAATATTCAAAACAATAATCTATTCACTGTTATATAACAAAATATCCATATTAACCACCTCCAAAAAAAATAAATAAAAAAGAAGAAAATGTGATATTCAGCCTAAAATGCCCTACTGGGGAGTGCATCCAAAGTTCAGTGCTGTATAACCCAAACAAGTGAGTATACAGTATATAAACGTCTTTCCAATATGAATATAAAGTGCAGTGACAGTTTTCCAAATAAAGTTTTTACTTTACTCCATGCAATCCAATGCTTCATTAATGTGCTCCACCATTGTGCAAATTGGCCGCTCCCCTGAAAATTCTATAAAAAGTGCTTCTATTGAATCAATGGCTGCATCTTAAATGTAGCCCTCTGTAGTTTACCGATATAACACCATTACATGGAAGGAAAATTAGAATCCAGATAGTGTAATACGTCTTAAAAACCGTTTATTTAAAATTGTATCACTTATGCTGGCCATACACTATACGAAACATTGGCCGAAATTCGGCCATTTGGACAGGTAGTGGGAGGTTTTGTCTGGGCCAGCTTGGTGCCCAGGGTGGCCAGAGATACCTTGCAACTTCCCGTATCTCTAGGGGGACTAGCGCTCCCATGCATCAAGAAATACTATTGGGCTGCTGTCTATTGACAGTACGGTGGTCATTTGGACAGTTTGTTTGTTTTTCAGCCAGTTAATGGGCACAAATCGGTAATCCACACCAATGGAACAACAGCGTTCCTATACCTGCGCAAATGGATCCAAATATGGTGGGGCTGCTCGTGTACCAGACAAATTGTCATGAAGAGCAAATAATTATACTGCGCTCCCACAAAGTAAATACCAATGGGTTGTGCAAAATGGCAAAATATCAAGTGCAAAGAAAATTGTCACCAAAGTGCGACGGTCACATGAAAACGGCCGTACGACCGCTCGTTGTACGATCATCCGACCGTTAGTACGCCCGATTAGAACAGCCGACGGTCGTACAACAGAAGTTGGATGAGCAAACTTGAAAAATTTGGTAGTACCGACAAGCGGTCGTATGAGTGTTGTATCGTGTGTACAGAGAAGTTGGTCCAACAAGTTGTATTGTGCAAAATATGCATGCTCAGAAGTCAGGAACGCCCGGAAGTGTCCGTTTGTTCCTAATTCACAAATCACATGCACCTGAACTTCCTCTTTATACGTTCGTAACACGTCACTACGTTTGGCTTGGTTGTACGATCGCTTAGTGCATCTCTGTGTGCGAGATACGTGAGCCAACATACGATTTGGGCCATTCAGTCGTACGACCGTCGCACCGTGTGTACGAGACTTAAAAGTGACTCATGCAAAGGAGATTGTCACTAGAAGTGACCTGTGCAAACAGGTATTGTGTAAACCATATAGAAATTGATCAAATCACGTAAGTCCATTTAAGTAAAAATCCATCATTTGTGAAAAGCAGAAAAATTAAAAATGGGTGGTAAAAACATGGCCAAACTGTTTATAAGTATAAACATGCATCAGGTAATTAAAAAAAAGTTGTGCTAAACCATTAATTGTCAAACTAATAAGTGCATGTCTCAAATAAATTAGTGCATATCCCAAATACAAATCATAAATCATGTAAAAGTACCAAAAGATTAAACTAGTGAGATTCCCATTAATTGAACAGAATGTGCTTATAATGGACACAATACTTAAAGTGCAAACGTGCATATAAATAACTTATAAGAAATATCAAAGGCACGATTCATATAATAAAATATGGAAAAAAACACCAAAAAATAAGTTCATCAGCAGCTGGTGTCAATATCTGGCACTTTAAGAGAAGGTTTTAATCAGATGTGCAGTCAATGTTCCCACAGCCAAAAAGATGGTGTCCTGGATACTTCAAGCAGCAAAACAAAATCTTATGCAGATTTCTTAGGTTCTCCACCACCAAACACCAGGTGACACCTCCAGTGATAGAGTAAAAGGTGGGGTACTCTTACCGAAATTAGTGGACCCACTATTTCTAGTAAGGGTCACCAATGCAGGCAGATATAACCCTCTGCAAGGTGTATGCAGGGCCGGCTCTACCACTAGGCGGAGTAGGCGGCCGCCTAGGGTGCACTGCCGCCTAGGGCGCCTGGCCACTGTTGATCCATCACTGGCTGCTCTGCATTGATTCATGCC
>BLSH010051143.1:442875-453116 GCA_018402905.1 Glandirana rugosa
TGAAATTCACAAACCTTATATGTTGTCGTAAATATAGGTGTGGTCATCGTATTTCGGAACTGAAACCAGTACACTGGTCAATAACCTCCGTCGTCACTTTCCCTCAGACCCGGTCCCTAGCCGTTCCACAGGCGAGGGCCTGTGGTCACAGGCTGGCCCGACGGACACCACAGACGGCGACGGCGTCTGAAAAAAAAAATGTGTAGTGCAAAAAAAAAACGATTTGACATACTACACAGGGGCGGGTCGGACTGACGAGGTTCCGGCGGGCATAATTCTGTCGGTCCCTCACACCGTGGCGGGTGAGAAGGAGAACGTCAGACTCACGCCTCACTAGATCCTCCCTCCCGACCGTCACCAGCCCCTCCCTCCTAGATCACTCCGCACTCAGACTGCAAGAGGAAGAGTGGGCGGTGCCACACTCCCTGGCTGTCTTAATACGGGCGGCCTTGGAGCAGTCAGGCTGGGCGGGGACACATCATACAGTTTAGCAAAAAAAAAACGTGATGTGTAAAAAAAAAAGTCTGCGGCAGCGGCAGACACCACAGGCAGCCCGGTCGGACACTGGTGTCCGGGAGCGGACACCTTGCCGATCCCTGGCCCAGACTCCCTTTCACTGCTGCCTCCAATAACTGGTCACATGACCAAAGTCAAGGCTTTATGCTACTGGTGTGGATATAAATGCTGTTGTATATTCCAAACACTTAAAGTGGTAGTAAACCCTCCTATCATTTTCAGCCAAGGAATGGTTTGACAGTTTGGTTTAGAGCACAACCAATGGGAGAGTTATGTTTCCAGCACGTGACGGAAATGTGACTGGTTTTTAACCTGTTAAATGCATGGGTTTACTACCGCTTTAATAGAACTCAACTGAAGAAGTGGCTTGGACAAGCTACAAAACACCTTCAACATTACAGAGCAAGCCTGGTTAAAGCGGTAGTAAACCCATCCATTTAACAGTTTAAAAACCGGTTACATTTCCGGCACGTGCCGGAAATGTAACACTCCCATTGGTTGTGCTCTAAACCAAACTGTCAAACCATCCAATGGCTGGTGTCATAGCTGATCACATGTGCAGTATCATTTGTAGATTAAACAGAGGCCAAGATGGCGGCTTCCTTGGCTGAAAATGATAGGAGGGTTTACTACCACTTTAAATGTGACCAGCTACTACTAGATGTACCATGGCCCTGGTTAAATTAGAACTTTTGCAGACAGCAATGCCGGCTTTTTCCTTTTCTCATTTGGGTTTTATCAAAAGCCTCCTTTATTAACCATTCTGACGAGCATATTTAAAACCTAATTAATACAGATGTGAAATATTGAATCACATCACACATAAATGTCATCTGAGCTGCGAACATCCTGGTAATTCTGCAATATGCATGAACGTTAGCAGCAAATGTAGTGTACGACAAAATCATCAAAGGCCTTCTCCGGCGCCACTCCACAAAAGCGGGAGATCATAGGCGCTTTTACACGGATAAAATCCAATTATGACTTTAAAGGATGGAATTTAGCCTTGCTTTGCTCGTAGCAGGGGTTATGTAAAGATTACATCAATAAGCTTCTTACCGTCGAGTCTGAGCATACATCTTTTGGGTGACCTCTTTTCTCTTTAAAGATGTCTAACGGAAATCAAATGATCTTTGAGAAGGAGTTGCAGTCTTGATGAAATGGATAGTTACCAGAGGTGAGCCAAACTCCCACAGCTCATGTGCCCACTTAAGATCTTTGCCCGGTGGTTCCATTTTTGCAAGTTACATAAATTTTATTTTTAGAGTTGTTAAAGAGAACATATAGACATTTTCATTTTTTAAATATACGTTGAACAGACTTTTAAAAATAATCTTATCAAGACGTGTAAATAATTTTAAAGCTGATTGTTCTTCAACAAACTGATCATTTCCTCGAGGCTATATAATAAATTTAGCCTTAAAAAAGGATTTTTACCTTAAATTTGAAGCAGAAATTGACGTCTTGATATCTGTGCCACCTGTTGCTATCACTGGACAACAAAGATTTTACTTCCTTAACACTTTTTTGGTGTATCTTAGACCCCTTTCACATTTGGTACGTTTTTCAGGCGCATTAGCGCTAAAAATAGAGTCTGTAAAGCACCGGAAAAACTCCCCCCAATCCGCCCCAATGTGAAATCACTCTGACCTTCAACTGGGGTGGGCTTGCAGAACAGGAAAAAAAGTCATGCAAGCAATATCTTTGGGGTGGTGCGGGAGCAATGTATACAACGCTCCTCCACCGCCCCTGCCATTGAAATGAATGACCAGTGCTTCCGAAGTGCCATGCGCTGGCACTTTTAACCCCTTTTTAACCCCCTCTTAGGGTTTAAAAGCGCTTCGCTGCCACTCGAACAGCGGCGCCAAAGCTCTGCTATAACAGCGGTAAAGCACCGCTAAAACCAGCGGCGCTTTACCACTACTGCCCCCACCGCCCCAGTGGGAAAGGGCTTTTATAGATTTTTGGCTGCTAATCACAAATAATTTAACCTGTTTCATTGAAACCTTCTGTATTTGCAATTTTTGTTGGCTATGCTGCACACATGAAAGAAACATATGAAAACATGTAACTGTTGTTGAAGCACATCCAGTATACCAAGGAAAACAAAAATATCTGCAGAAATCTAAAAGTAGTGGCTCTGCTGCTTTGAACGCAAATAGGACAGCCATGCAAGAGTCACATTTTTTTAAGAAGAAAATTGCGTGGATGTTTAGGCCTCATGCACATTGGACGTTTTTTTGACTGTGTTACAGCAGCTGTTTTTAGCTGCAGACGTTTTTTCTACAGTCATTAAACCCTCCATCATGTTATCCTATGTGTTCATGCACACACAGGCTGTTATCAACTGTTTTTAGCAGTGACATTTTTGAGCTTTAAAAAAACCCCAAGACCTGAGGGTTTTTTTGGACGTTTTCCAGCTGTAAAAACGTTCAAACGCTCAAAAACATCAATCCAACATTTTTGGACGTTTTAGACCAATTGAAAGAAAAACAAAAAAACTGGCCCTTTAAAAACCTGAAAATACGGCGGTAATACAACGCTGGTAAATGCTGAAAACATAAACCAAAAACCTTGTATTCCTGCCCTCCGAGGGAAAAAGTGCCTCTAACTCTTGGTATTGCAGATTGTTCTTTGTGAACATGCACTTAGGTAATGAGACTCCTTGCTGCCACTGTACGACCGGGGGTGGTCCAAAATACTATAATGCAAACAGAAAGACAACGGCGCACTGGCCTGGCGCATTACCTTCGACACAAACTTTATTGAAGGATAAAAGTGATATACTCACAAACGAGCTTGATAAACAAACATTTCAGACAATATGGAATTCCTGCTCGTTCATCCGAACTTCAAGTCAGGATAGTCCTCACACCATGAAGGCCTACGCGTTTTGAGGTTCTTAGACCTCTTCATCATGAGGCTCTGACGAAGAGGTCTAAGAACCTCGAAACGCGTAGGCCTTCATGGTGTAATATACCCTATGTAAAAATTTGAGCTGGACATATCTATCTCTCTATCATCAATGGGAGGTACTGTTGGACCCCTTTGTCCCAATCTTCCTCATTGAGGGTGGGTCTTCCTTCCATTTATGATACAGCCTGGTACCCCTCTCTCCCAGAGGTTATCCGAAGGTACAGTGAGGAGAGAATTCTGTCTACATTTTTGGATATGAGGAATCGCTCGACCACATGATACTGTACATTCCTCTGAGTGGGAAATTGCGTTAGGACTGTGTTGCAAATACATAAAGAACATCTTAGAGAGGAGCTAGAAGGTAAGGCTTAGTTGGTCATAGGTAATCTTCCTTCTGGCATAATGTGTTGTACAATTTTTATCTGGTATCTAGCTCACAGAGCTGGGTCGGGGATAGATAGTAGATGGTGCAGTTTAGGGTTCCCCCAGAATGGGGTGTATGGGGAGATTGTATTAGCTGCATTGATGTCTGTCAAGTGTCAACATTTGTTCCTACACCCTCAACGTTGTACGCATTGGGGTTGTCATCTGGATGTGCTTTTGGACCCCTAAACACCAGGTTGCTCAGTACTGCATATGACCCTAGAATAGCCGTGTCAAGATTTACAGTTGGGTTAGATCGGGTCTGGGTAAACCACCACTGTACTGTCACTAGGACAGCAGCCCAATAGTATTTCTTGAAGCATGGGATCGCTAGTTTCCCTAGAGATAGGGGAAGATGCAAGGTATCTCTGGGCACCCTGGGCAACGAGCTGGCCCAGACAAAGCCTCCCACCACCTGATCCAGTTTCTTAAAAAAAGAATTAGGGATGGGCTCTGGAGTGTTGCAGAATATATAAAGAAATTTAGGGAGGAATGTCATTTTTATTAAATTTACCCTACCCACCTGTAGAGTAGTTTCACCCAAGATGAAAATGCGGGTCCAAAACAAAATCTCTCAAGGACTGTCCACAGGAATTCCCACTCTACCAAGTGAAAGGCCTTCTCTGCATCAAGCGAGGGCACGACTCCCTGGGATTCGGTAGCAGTCCATTGAGAGATGTTTGTGTATAGACGATGGAGATTAATGTCTGTGCCCGTGCCCGGCATAAACCCGGTTTGATCTCCATGCACTAGGGTTAGGATCACCGAATTAAGTTGGTTTGCCAGGATTTTTGTGACCACTTTGGCATCGACATTTAGTAATAATATGGGGCGATAAGAGGAGCACATCTCGGGGTTCTTACCAGGCTTGGGCACCACCACAATCACCACCTCCAGAATTGAGGGTGGAAGAGACCCTTCCTCCAGCATTGTCAGCAGCAACTCATGAAACTGGGAGGTGACTTGTTCCTCATTGGTTTTTCAAAATTCTGCTGGTAGCCGTCAAGACCCGGGGTCTTAGCAGATTGGAGCGAAGAAATTGCTTTTCGTACTTCTTTCACTGTAATAGGGGCATCAATTCTGGTGGGAGTCAGATAATACCGGGAATTCAATCTGGTCTAGAAATGTCTGCAGGTTTTCTGGTGTGAAGTTTGCTCTAGAGGTATAGAGGTGTTTGTAGTATTTGGCAAATTGGGCATTAATCAGCAACGGGTCAGACAGTAAGGCTCCAGTCTCATCCCTGATGTTGGCTATGTGTGACGTGTTGGAGCGTTCCCTCGCCAGCCACGCAAAGAGTCTACCCGTTCTCTCCCCCGTTCAAAGATTTTCTGGAAGTCAGAATTAATTTCTTACATGAGACAGCCCTCAGCACTGATATTTCTTTGAATAATGTAAACATATTTTCATGAGGCAGCCGGAGAGTCAGAGCGGAGACTTAGGAGAAGCGGGGCATGATCAGAGATACCACATGGCAACATCGGTATCTCCTCAATACGTGAGAGCAGGGAGTCACTGGCGAACATCAAGTCTATCCTGGAAAAGGAGGCAAATGTTGCTGAATGGCAGGTACATTGCCTGTCTCTGGGGTGTTTCCACCTCCAAACATCAGTAAAGCGATATGTCTCCACCTAGCGAGACAAAGGAGAGTCCATGACAGTATCTGGATTAAATTTGTCTAGACTAGGGTTTGGGGCCATATTAAAACCACTTGACAACCGGCCCATGTATATATACGTCCTTGAATTTGAGCAGTGATATCTTAATGACGCCGGCAGCTGCAGGCATCATTCAGTTATCATTTTTTTTCTGCCGGCGATTCCGTGCACCATAAAAATGATCATAGTGGCCGTTTAGCCACTTGATCGTTCTTACTGGCAATGGGAGGGGACACCCCCCTCCTTTCGCTCTCCGGTGCTTCTCCGGGGCCGCCCGTGCCATTGACGGCCCGGAGAATGAATCCATCGCCGGCAGAAATTGAGCATAGGGAAGTCTGGTGACCAGACCAGTCATCTCTAGGTGCGACGTTGTGACATCACGTCCGGCCCGGCGGATGTAAACATTGGCCGGTGACTTGGCTGGAAAGACCGAGACAGGCCGTCTTTTTTTCTGATCTCGGTCTTTCCAGCCTGGAGGAGAGATGTGGGGTCATACTGACCCCGCATCTCTCCATAAAGAGTACCTGTCATGCACTGTTCCTATTACAAGGGATGTTTACATTCCTTGTAATAGGAATAAAAGTGATATATATATATTTTTTTTAAAGAGACAGCGTAAAAATAAAGGTAAAATAAACAATTTAAAAAAATGAAAGCGTCCTCGTCCCCACGAGCTCGTGCACAGAAGCGAGCGCATACGTAAGTCGCACCCGCATATGTAAACGGTGTTCAAATCACACACGTGAGGTATCGCCAGATGCGTTAGAGCAAGAGTATTAATTCTAGCACCAACCCTCCTCTGTAACTCTAAACGGGTAACTTGTAAAAAATGTTAAAGCATCGCCAATGAAGATTTTTAAGTACCAAAGTTTGGAGCCATTTCACGAGTGTGCGCAGTTTCAAGCATGATATGTTAGGTATCTATTTACTCGGCGTAACATCATCTTTCACATTATACAAAAAATTGGGCTAACTTTATTGCTTTGTTTTTTTTAAATTCATGAAACTGTTTTTTTTAAAAAAAAAAACGCGTTTGAAAAAACACTGTGCAAATACCGCGTGACATAAAAAGTTGCAACGACCGCCATTTTATTCCCTAGGATCTCTGCTAAAAATTATGTATAATGTTTGGGGGTTCTGATTAATTTTCTAGCAAAAAAATTATGATTCAAGATGGTCAATGGTTTTTAAAGTCTCCTGCCATTAGAATGCTCGCAGCTGGATATTGTGCCAAAAGTATCATGACCTTGTCCAGGATTGTCATTGAGGCTGCAGGGGGGACATACATGCCCATTATAAGCAATTCAAGCCTGCCACATAGCGCATGCAGGATCACATGTCTCCCCTCCGGATCAAGGTGTAAATCAAGTAAGGTAAAGTGGAGAGACTTGTGGATCAGGATGCTGATCCCCCTGGAGTAGGATGAAAAAGTGGAGTGATACTAGGAGCCCACCCAGGGCATCTTGAGGGCCAGGAGCCTGCTCCCCTAGAGGTGCGTCTCTTGCAGTATGCAGATCTGAGAGGCATATCTTTTCAGATAGTTAAACATCAGTGACCTCTTGAACTTGGAATTGAGCCCCCTAACATTCCAAGATAAAGAGGAGGCCAGGGCAGCAGGGTACGGAAACAGTCATGGGCAATAACTACAGCCTACCATGGATAGGAAGTATAACAGTATGATCTAGGGATCCATGAAGGAGAAAACAAAACCCACCCATTTCCATAGAGGCTGTTGATGGTCCGGTGTAGTGAGGTATCTTACTAGTATAGTCATCTATCTGGGTAGGGTCTCCAGCCACTGCGAGGCTTCCTCTGGGTGCTAGGACTGCCAGAACCCCCAGCCGTCACTCCGGTTTCCTGACCAGTAGTTTTCTTCCCGGTATCAGGTGGAGGACGGTTGTGATCCTGCAGCCAGAATTCTGGGACCTCTATGGTAAGTGCAACAGACTAAATCAAGGAACAACAAATAAATAAATGACTCACGATTAGTAGAGGGTGTAGTCGGAAGCCATAGGTGACCCAATGTCGGTCCGTTAGCAAATCCAGGCAGAGATCCAAGGGGTTTACCAGAGACGGCATCAGGGACAAGCAAGGTTCTGCAACAATCGGTCAAAGTAGTACAAAAGGGCAAACCAAAGGCGTAGTTGGGAACAAGCAAAGTTAGTAACAAGCAAACAAACTGGTATAATCACAAGCATGAACTGGAACCTATACTAGGGCAGATACAGGAAGGAGAAGTGAGGATTTATAGGGCACTAAATGAGGAGATTGCCTACAGCTGGCCACTGGGTGGAGCCAAATTGGTTTCAAGTTGGTCCAAATCACCAAGCAGCAGAAACCCAGAGCTCCACAAATATTAGAAGTTTCCCCGTGGCACAGGCAGCAGGAAACCAGACCTAAGAACACCAGGTCTAAGGAGGGAATCCCAGCCAAGGTGTGACACTGGGGAGGTGAAAAAACAAACTGTTTCTCCATCTCGTACCCGTAGACTGGCTGGAAAAAGCATGCTGTACTTGATCCTCCTGTTGTGGAGGTTGAGCTTGACATGGTCGACTGAGCTTTTGGGTGTCGATTGAACAGTCTGGGAAGATCATAAGCCGCGCTCCCTCATATTGCAGACCATCCACCTTGCGTGCCTCCCGCAGAACTAGGTCCCAGTCTCTGAAGATGAGTAGTTGGAGAATAAATGTCCGTGGAGGAGCTCCCGCAGGTCCATGGATATTAGGCATTCTATGTGCCCTCTCCACTACAAAAAAGGGGCGAGAATTGAGCATGTGGCAGGAGAGTGTGCAGCAGTGAAGGCTAGTGGATCAGCTCAGGGAGGCCCACGATGCAGAGGTTATTCCTCCTGTTGTGGTTCTCTGCGTCTTCTGCACGTGTCTCCAGCACTTTCACTTTGGAGTGCAGTATATGGAGGGAGGCAGTCTGGGCCTGCAGTGTGTCCTCAGCATCCCCCACATAGCGCTTGGCTTCAGTCAGTCTAGCATGGAAGCTGTCCACGTCCCTCCGGATCAAATGGATATCCATTTGCATGGATTCAATCTTGCCTGTGAGGGTAGTTTGGCAGTTGGTGATGGCCTGCATCAAGGTATCAAACTTCTGGTCTCCCAGCAGTGGCTCCGTGTCATCTGTTTGGGACGTCATATTAGCTGCTTTGGCAGGGGAAGCTTCCACGTTGGTGCTGAGTTTGGGTTTTGCCTTGGTTTGAGGTTTCTTAGTTGTCCAGGAGTTTTTCCCTTTGGGCATTTCGGCCCCAGGAGGGATCTCCTTCATTTCCAGCCATTTACAGCTCTGTATCTGTAGGGATTCGGGTGATAAGCAGGAGATGGGACCGGAGCTCACTCACTGCACATCTGCTCCGGTGGCCATCTTGGACAAGTCCCCCTTATTTATTTATTTTTTTAACTATCAATGGTGGCGATTGGTGACTTATAGCAGGACTGCGATATTGTGGTGGACAAATCGGACACTTTTGACACTTTTTTGGGGACCAGTGAAACTAATGCAGTGATCAGTACTGTACTAATGACATTGGCTGGGAAGGGGTTAACATCAGGGGCGATCAAAGGGTTAACTGTGTTCCTAGGGAGTGCTTACTAACTGTGGGAGAGGTGCTTTTACTACTTGAAGACATGGATCAGCGTTTCTGCTTCACAGGAACACAGGAACTATGTCTTATGTACTCACAGATTGTCATTCTGCCTGTGTACAGAACGAATGGCGGATTCCGGCGGACATTAGGTCCATGGGACCCGCTGATCAGCTCCTGCTGTTTAAAATCACAGTGGGAGCGAGCCAGCAGCGGCATGCGCTTGCGCCCAAAACCCGGAAGTGCAGAATCATGTATATACGTGATTCTGCACAGAGCCGCCATCCTAAAGCAGTAAATCTGCTATGGGGCAGTCCAATAGCGGTTAAGGCACTTCTGAAGGTAAAAGGGGGTCCAACCCGATTCTAGCAAGGTGTACCTTATAAAGTAGCCAGTGAGTGTATATTCTTAAAGCCTCCAGAATGCAGGAGGAAGCAATCAAACCTGCATCCTGTGAAACCTAGAACAGCCCAAAGAAATCAATAGCTTCTCCAATGACTACAGAGGTGACAAAGACGAAATTTACCTATCATCCTATACTAGGAGGGTGCCACACAAGTCTGCAGATTCCCAATCTCTTCAATGTAGCCATCCCTCCTAACTCTCTGAGATAGGAATGAGGGGCACCTATTAGCAAAAGTATGCAGGCATAGGACACACCCCCTGCCACACCCCCTTAAAGGAGAATTTTACAAAAAAAAAAGATTGGTTAAACCCACAAGTGCTTTTTTTTGTACCACTACTATCCCTTTATACTGGCTTTCAGAATTTACAAGTGCAGCAATTTAGAAATTGGATGAAAGGTTTGGCACCATAAAGTTTGTGATAGATAAATAGTGCATTTTATATACAACTATATAGATCAGACGAAAATGAAAGACAAATGAGGAGGAAGGAGGGACAGCAGGAGCAGCTAGTCCATTAAGGGCACAGGGGCGCTGCCCCCCTAGTTTGCATGCCGGGTGCCTGACTCAGGTTTCTATGAGGTTTTTTTTCAAGACACATGATTAGAGCCTGAGGCTCTAATTGGCTTGAAAAAGGATGGGCTCGGGGCGCAGAGCATTGGCTCTGTGGAGAGGCTGAGTGCAGGGGACTGTGGAGGGGCTGAGTGTGGGGGACCGTGGAGGGGCTGAGTGCAGGGG
>BLSH010051143.1:459797-481707 GCA_018402905.1 Glandirana rugosa
TTTGAACCGACACGGTCATTTAAAAACCGTAGCACAGTCATTTAAAGTTAGACCATCCAACCGTTGTGACCTTCCCACACTACCCCATTTGCTGTAAATTCCACGAATCTCCGTGGTCCGGCACCGGACGACCCGAACGTACAAAGTCCCCTGCTAGTCAATAAGAATGTTTACTAACAGAATGATTACACGTTCGAGAGTAGTCCGTTTACACATACACACACGGATACCTCTCCTTCCGTTTCGTGTCGTCGTCGGTTCTACAATAGTTTTTTGTAACACTATCGGGGTTTTTTTAAGTTAAGAATAACTGATCGTCCCCTGAAACATGCAAGCCCAGCAGGCCACGGCCTGGTGCCTCTAAGCACCTTAAATGTCGTTTACCCCATCACACCCTTCCAGTGTTGCCAACCTACCAGATTGAAATTTACTGACACGATGCCAAAAATTTACTGGCACAGCCAAGTTTTTACTGGCATTTCCAAAATTTACAAAACTACAGTTTTAAGTGCAAATTTCCGTATTTCAGCTACAGACAAGTACAAAATGCAATTAGCAACATGATCTAAGGTAGATCGTAAGGCAAAAACATATTTCTTGTTTTATTTTTGATATAGTAAGTAAGTAGCTCAGGGATAGGAGGGCAAGAAATTAGAATGGGCACACTCATGAAATTGACTCTCACAGTGACACTGACAGCAATGTGCAGCAGCACAGATGATGATGAGACCTCAGTGACACAACACATCCCCTCCTGAGTCATAGTGACGGTCTCTCTCCAAGCCAGGTGGTCCCTCCAGTCCTCTCCAGTCTAAACATTCCCGACAGTCCCACTCCCAGCCTGCCTTGCTCCCAAACACGCACAAGGCTCTGCCCTCTCTGCTTGGTTCCCTTGCACCATGACATCACACAACATGTTCAGGCACCGCCTCCGCCAGAGCCACCCGAACACATTGTACCAGGCACTCGGATGGTCTCGGCTGGCTCCAGACTGATCTTAGCATTACAGCCATATTTGTTACTGGCAACTTTTCCTTTTACTGGCATTTACTGGCAGGAGAAAATTGCCTGTTTTTTACTGGCTGCCAGTAAAAATACTAGCGGTTGGCAGCACTGCACCCTTCTACCCACACTCTAGACATCTGTTCTTCCTCTACTCATCCTTTATTAGGCAGAAAGGCACCCCGGAGGAGCATGCAAGGCCTCTTCAAAACCTGGAGCTTGTAGGTGCAGACAGCGGAGTGTTCATAAATAACACAACGGTTGTATCTGCTGACAAAACACGGATTCGCGATACCATGTGAAGAACTCTCATTAAACTGATTAGATCTCTTCCTATTAGCGTTCTGACCTTCTGTATCCTGGGAAAAGCAAAATAGCTAATAATTAGGAAGGTTAACTGGAGTCAATGAAGCGGAAGATGCTTTTGTACAGAAAAACAACATTCATAGCAATTATTGTATTTTGATGGTTTTGCAAGAGAAGAAAATAAGGTGTTTGAGGTTCATTTTACAGTAAACACTCCAATTGAATATGAAATCTGTATATTTAAATGAACTATCTTTTGGATGGCTCTAATGATCTTAAACCTGGCATTTATTATGGGCGCCAGGTAGTTCTGATCAAAAGATCACTATGGTTGCTGACAGCCCTTTCCCTTGAATAGGATTTGCCTAAAAGCATCCATAGTCCCAAATCTAGGCCTACAAATATGCGGGCTGTTGTGTTGCTTAGATCCAGAACCACCCCAGTCTTTGCACCCATTGCAGAAGTAACATAAAATTGTTAAAGCGGAGTTACACCCAAAAGTGGAACTTCAGCTGGTTGGATTCCTCCCCCCCTAGGCGTCACATTTGGCACCTTTCAGGGGGGAGGGGGAAGAGGACAGCTGTCTTTAGGCTGAATATTGAGGCTGGTCACCCGAATTCTCCAACCCTAAGCTCTAGAAACTTCCCTAGCTTCAAAAAAGGGTGGGCCCGGGGAGCAGAGTACTGCGCCCTGAGCACACCCACTTGTGTGACAATAGCAAATTAATATACACTACTGTCTTCATGATTCTCCTCCCGGACAATCAGGAAGAAGTTCAGGGCTCAGGCAGGACCCACTTCCTATCCACCATGGAGGAGAAGCGATGGCCCCCCGGAGCAAGAAGCTGCAGCCCGGATCCATGTCTACCTGATCTGCCTCCTTCCTAAGGTAAGGAGGCCTCTGATCGCCACCGCATTCCCATCCGTCTCCTGCGTGGGTGGGGGGGGGCATATCCTGTCTGTCTCCCGCAGGGGGGGCTCGGGGATCGCTGCATTCCTGTCCGTCTCCCAGGGGGGGATCGCTGCATTCCTGTCCGTCTCCCAGGGGGGATCTCTGCATTCCTGTCCATCTCCCAGGGGGAATTGCCACATTCCCGTCTGTCTCCTGGGGGGGCAGTTGGCGTTGGTTTGCCGCCCCCCAAAATATTGAGCACCAGCTGCCACTACTGAAGAATGGTGGGAACTTTTGTTAAAGGTGAACAGTTTCTGCAAAAACAGAAAATTTACCCCCGGCTTCATCTTGTGGTTAAATCTGATATTGCAAGCAAACAACTTAAAGCGTAACTCCACTTTTGTTGAGAAAAAAACATTCCCCTCTGGGTTCTGTTCTCTGTACATTGCAAGGATAATAACCTTTGTTGCAGATTTCTATCTTTTGTTATTCTGAAGAAATCCCTCCCTGTTCCTCTGTGCCTCTGTGCCTCTGTACGGAGTGGGACTAATGGGAGTGGTTTCATAATTATCAATCAGGTGTGAGCTGGAGAGTACTAATGAGGAAATCGACTGGGCCTGCATCCCTTTAGACGTGTTCCTACTGAAAGTATCTCTCCAAAAATTACATTTTTGTTACTGGGGATGCCTGAAAACTAACTTGTATCTTAGGCAGACTTCTGGGAAAAAAAGTGAGCCAATTACACAAACAGGAAATTATGTTTCTGGGGAGAACAACTCCAGGTAGCCATATTTAACTGCATTTTCAGAAAATTACAGAGGCTGCAGATTGAAAAGGAAAGGTAATTTTTAATAACATTCAATTACAATATGACTTGTGTCGCAATTATATGCACTATATTATTTTTTCTTTATTTGCTATTTTTTTTCCCCACGAAAGTTACCCTTTAATAATTATTCTGCTGGAGGCAGAACAAGTGCTATCTAAACTTTATGATCTGGGATCAGATGCACTGCACCAGCATCCCTAACAAGTCACATGCTTATATTTCTCTGCTCTGCAGTCTGCCTGGCACCACATACTGTAGAGCAGCCTTTCTCAACCTTTTCAACACCGAGGAACCCTTGAAATAATTCTCCGGTCTCGGGGAACCCCGGCTAAAAATTAAAAATCTACAACTCATGTACATTAGTGTGATGGTCAATGGGAAGAATGCTCCTTACACTTGTGGTCATTGGGAAGAATTACCCCCTTACAGATAGCTTAAAAAGATCAATGATGTCATTGGGAATTTATCTGAGAGGTAGAAATTGACCATTGCTCAAGGAACCCCTAGCAACTTCTGGAGGAACCCCAGGGTTCCACAGAACCCTGGTTGAGAAACCCTGCTGTAGACTGTTCTTGAATGTACTCACTGCTTCTATCCATATGTAGTGCCCCATAGCGAATAGGTGCTTTTGTAATAGATTTTTGCTAGAAGAGGAAAATTTAGTCAGGCATGAATGTTTTGATCTGGGCAGGGGAGTGGCCCAGGGAGAGCTGGAGATTGCAGGAAGGAACACCCCTTGGTTACTCCTCCCTTTTGGGTCCAGAAGATTCTGGAAAAAGTGGATGGATGATGAGGTGTGACTTTCTGAGATATGTTAAGGAGCCCTGACCAATCCCCAACCTTGATTGGCAGGGGGCAGGCCTCCTTAACCACTTCCCGACCGCCGTATGCAAAATGACGACCGGGAAGTGGCTTAGTTATCCTGACTGGACGTCATATGACGTCCTCAGGATAACAAGCCGCCGTGCGCCCGGGGGGGCGCACATCGCGGCGATCGGTGGTGTGGGAGGTCAGTCTGACCCCCCGCAATACCGATCTCGGTAAAGCGCTTCGATCCGAAGCACTTTGCCATGTGACCAGCCGTGACCAATCACGGCTGGTCACAGTGTAATACAGGAAAGCCGTTTATCGGCTTTCCTGTACTCAGGTCTGCAGACCTGAGGAGTGGAGAGCCGATCGGCTGCATCCCTGACAGGGAGGGTTTGTGCTGATGATTTATCAGCACAGCCCTCCATCGGATCGCCACCCTAGACCACCAGGGAGCCTGCCCAGGGACCACCAGGGATTTGCCCCCACCCAGGACCACCAGGGAGCCGACCAGGGACCACCAGGGAGCCGAACTGGACCACCAGGGAGAACCCCCTAGACCACCAGGTAAGTGACATAATGCTCAGTGTGGATGGCACTCAGTGCCACCTTCAGATGCCACCCTAGACCACCAGGGAATGAGCCCCTATCAGTGTATATGCCCACTAGTGCCCCTATCAGTGCCCGCCAGTGCCCCTATCAATGCATACCAGTGCCACATATCAGTGCCCACCATTGCCACCTACCAGTGCCCACCTATCAGTGCCCATCAGTGCCACCTATCAGTGCCCAGTGCCGCCTATGAGTGCCAATCAGTGCTGTCTATGAGTGCCCATCAGTGCCACTTAGCAGTGTCCGTCAGTGCTGCATATCAGTGCCCATCAGTGCTGTATATCAGTGCCGCCTAACAGTGCTCATCATCGCTGCATATAAGTGCCACCTCATCAGTGCCACCTCATCAGTGCCAATCAGTACTGCCACATCAGTGCTCGTCAGTGTAGCCTCATCAGTGCCCACCAGTGATGGAGAAAATTTACTTATTTACAAAGTTTTGTGACAAAAATAGAGAATTTTTTTTCAAAATTTTGGGTCTTTTTTTATTTGTAGCGCAAAAAATAAAAACCGCAGGGGTGATCAAATACCACCAAAAGAAAGCTCTATTTGTGGGAACAAAATTATAAAAAATCTGTTTGGGTACAGCGTTGCACGACCGCGCAATTGTTATTCAAAGCGCAACAGCACTGAAAACTGAAAATTGGTCTGGTAGTAAAGTGTTCTAAGTGCATAGTATTGAAGTGGTTAAATACTGTGGTCTGCCCAGCTGGGGGGAGGAGAGTGTCAGGTGGAAGAGTGGAGAAGTAGCAGAGATTGCTGAGGCCTCACCTGGGAGCTCCCAGTCTGGGGAGGGTGACCTTGAGGCCTGGTGGCTCGGATGCAGCCAGGAGTGGAGAGAGAACCTGAAACAGCACAAGGGAGCGGGAGAGCAACAGAGAGGCTACAGGAAAGGCTTTTTGAAGGATTCACCGGTGAGTAGGGATGGGCCAAACAACCCCCCATTCGGTTTGAACCAGATCATCCGAACAGACACAAAATTTGTGCGAACATTCGAACACTGTTAAAGTCTATGGGACCCGAACATAAAAAATCAAAAGTGCTCATTTTGAAAGCTTATATGCAATTTTATTGCCATAAAAAGTGTATGGGGACCCGGGTCCTGCCCTAGGGGACATGTATCAATGCATAAAAAAGTTTTTAAATCAATCATTTTTTCAGGAGCAATGATTTTAATACTGCTTAAAGTGAAACAATAAAAATGAAATATTCCTTTAAATAATGTGCCTGGGGGGTCCCCTTAGTCTGCCTGTAAAATGGTGCATCTCTGTGATGTTTAGAACATAGCCAGAGCAAAATGACATTTGTAAAGGAAACATTGTAATTTATTATCTGTAATGTATTGCTGGTTCCCGGTAATATACAAAAAAATCACTGAAAAAAATTGCGTGGGGTCCCCCCCAGTCCATACCAAGCCCTTCTGGTCTGGTTTGGATTTTAAGGGGAATCCTGTGCCAAAATTTGAAAATTGATGCGGGGTCCCCCCTAACATCCAAACCAGACCCTTATCCAAGCATGCAACCTGGCTGGCCAGGATGGGGGGGGGGGCCAGTGAGCGCCCCCCCGAACCATACCAGGCTACATGCCCTCAACATGGGGAGTATGGGTGCTTTGGGGCGGGGGGAGCTCTGCGCCCCCCAGCCCAAAGCACCTTGTCCCCATGTTGATGGGGACAAGAACCTCTTCCTCACAACCCTGGGCTGTGGTTGTGAGGGTCTGCGGGTGGGGGGCTTATCGGGTCCTCCAGGTCCTGACCCCCCCCTATGTGAATTAGTATCGGGTACATCGTACCCCCACTAATTCACCACAAAGTGTCAAAAAAAGGGAAAAAAAAACACAGGAGACAATTAGGGGCAAGTCATTTATTAAAAAATAAAAATAATTGTCCCCCATTGTAATCCATCGTCAATCACGGCGAGCGATGGACCGTTTTATTTATAGTGAAGGGCAGGGCCACCCGGTGACGTAATTAAGCGACCCGCCCCTCTGACGGCACATGACGTCAGAAGGGGGCGGGGTCACCCGTATGTCACCCAGTGGCCCCGCCCTGCACTATAAATAAAATGTCAAAACAAAACCATCGCAGACTGCGGCAGCCCTCCCATGGAGGAGGAGCTGTGTGCACCATCTGCGGGCATGGCGGCTGATTATGGGGTGTTCGGCGACACCCCATAATGTTTTAAATTAGGGGAGCAGGCGAACAGCAGATGTTCTGCTGACAAAGAAGTGCAGGTCTCACCATGTGCTAGTTAGGGTGGAGGAAGATGTAATGGAGACTTGATAAGTTTCCCTTCAGGTCTAACAGTGAAGAAACAAGTGTTGTGCAGGAGAGAAGTGAAGGAGTGTCAGGGTCAGCAAGTGACAGTGCTGGAGGAAGAAGGAGTGTATATCCACTTTAAGACCGATATTCTGGAGTTCGGTGGTTATCAGTTAAAAACAGGTTTTTTTGCTATAAAAAAACTTAGAACCCCCAAACATTATATATATATTTTTTCTAAGACCCTAGAGAATAAAATGGTGGCCATTGCAAAACTTTATGTAACACCGTATTTGCGCAGCGGTCTTACAAGCGCGATTTTTTTTGAAAAAAAATCAGTTTTTTTAGTTAAAAAATAAGACAACAGTAAAGTTAGGTCATTTTTTTTCCATATTGTGAAAGATAATGTTACGCTGAGTAAAATGATACCCAACATGTTATGCTTCAAAATTGCATCCGCTCGCGGAATGGCGACAAACTTTGCAACATAAAAATCTCCATTAGCGACGTTTAAAAAATTCTACAGGTTAGCATTTTTGCGTTACAGAGGAGGTCTAGGACTAGAATTATTGCTCTCGCTCTAACGATCGCGGCGATACCTCACATGTGTGGTTTGCACACCGTTTTCATATGTGGGCGGGACTTACGTATGCGTTCGCTTCTGCACGTGGGCTCGCTAGGACGGTGCGCTTTGAATTTTTTTTTTTGATTATTTATTTTACTTTTTACTTTTTATTTTTACAACTTTCTTTTTTTAAAAAAAAAAAAATTTTGATCACTTTTTTTCCTATTACAAGAAATGTAAACATTCCTTGTAATAGAAAAAAGCACGCCAGGACCTCCAAAATATGAGATCTGGGGTCAAAAAGACCTCACATCTCATATTTACACTAAAATGCATAAAAAAATGGCAGGGGGAAAAAAAATGTGCCCTTTAAGAGCATTGGGCGAAAGCGACTTGTGACGTAGCTTCCGCCCAGCCATGTTATGGAGCCGGGTGAACGGCTTCAGCCGCTCACTCGGCTCACGGACACTGGGGGGGACGGACCCGATCATCTCTGCCGGTCCAGTAAACGGCGGAGATGACCGGAAAGCGGCGGGAGGGGGGGGCACGTCTCCCGCCGCTGATATAAGTGATCTTGCGGCGAATCCGCCACTAAGACCACTTTTATCTTGCAGGGAATTGCCTGCTGAAAAAAAAGATACCGGGGTTATGGTAGCTATCTGCTACCATAACAACGGTATTCCACTTCAAAGTACCGCCGTACGACGTACGGCGGTCCGGAAGTGGATGTATGGCGGGCGGCGTATATAGCATGGCCCTGTATCTTTGATCTTTGGGTATCCCACAGTTGTCCCTACCCTATCCAAATTGATTCCCTCAATAAAACAACAAAAACAAAGTATTGGTCTGTTCAGTGACTCCGGATACAAGGAAAAGTGTGTTATTGAGGACAAAGTGATAGGTGAACCACAACTACCAGCCAGCCCTAAGGGGGCCATTGGCTACATATACAGTGGGTATCACAAAGTAGTTGAAAGATAGGGGTGGGCGACATGTCCCAATTCACGGCCTCGCCCTGCGCTCTTACTGCATGCTGGAGTTGTACATAGGGGTACCACATACCTCTGCTATTTTTTAAACTGCAAACGCCAGCGTCAAAAACTCCGCTTACCGTCGGTATGGCGTTAATGTGCGTTAGTGAACGTTTTGCCGCCTCGGCATCAAAAACGCCAAAACGTTACAGCCTCGGAACGCGCTGACCGTGGATTCTACTCTCAGCTCACTAACACTGATGGGGCCATCGAATAACATGGAGAGCTGCAACAAAACGATAAAAAAACGTGGCGTCAAAAAAATGCCCGTGTGCATGAGGCCTTACTGGTTCCACCTGCTGACCTCCACATCACTGCTATATAATGTAATGACATGAATGGCAGCAGGAGGAACTAGCAAGAGCTGTGGAGGACCCAGGAGATCGGTACTACTGAAAGTGTCAGTTTCCTTGCAGATGTTACATGAAGATTCCCTGTGAAAGGAGCGACATTCTTGCAGCCCAGGTAGCAGGGAAAGTGAATATTCACAGGGTTGAAATTGTTGACCTCCTTCTTATAATTTTAGCTCTCTGGTTGCCATACTAATCCATTTGTTTCAATCCCTTCTGAGCCACTGACCTGGAACAAGCATGCATAGCTTGAAAGTGGGGGAACCCTTATATACAGGTATATAAAGGCACAGAGCACAGACTTGCATATGGAATAAATGGCGATTGCAGCATATACAGTGGGTACGGAAAGTATTCAGACCCCCTTAAATTTTTCACTCTTTGTTATATTGCAGCCATTTGCTAAAATCATTTAAGTTCATTTTTTCCCCTCATTAATGTACACACAGCACCCCATATTGACAGAAAAACACAGAATTGTTGACATTTTTGCAGCTCTCCATGTTATTCGATGGCCCCATCAGTGTTAGTGAGCAGAGAGTAGGACCCACGGCCAGCGCGTTCCGAGGCTGTAACGTTTTAGCGTTTTTGATGCCGAGGCGGCAAAACGTTCACTAACGCGCATTAACGCCAATACCGACGGTAAGCGGAGTTTTTGACGCCGGCGTTTTCA
This sequence comes from Glandirana rugosa, assembly GCA_018402905.1. NCBI lineage: Eukaryota > Metazoa > Chordata > Amphibia > Anura > Ranidae > Glandirana > Glandirana rugosa. Next base: position 469,121 of record BLSH010051143.1, read on the forward strand.
GTTTAAAAAATAGCAGAGAAATGTTTTTTCCAAACAAAACACCTATTGACGCTGACGCTCACTAACGTTCATTAACGCCGATGCAAATGCCGGCGAAAACGTCTTCTTGACGCCGATCTTTTCCTGACGTCAGGCCCGTATTTTTTTTAATACGCCCGTGTGTATGAGGCCTAAGAGCTGCAAGTGACCCAGACGATTGGCTCTCCCAGAAGGGTCAGTTTCCCCGCAGGTGTCACAGGAAGTTTTCATGGAATGGTGCTCTGGCCATGTGAGCAATGGGATGGTTTCTTCTTTTTCTAGGTATGGCTGTTTTGGGGTTTTAGAATTAATAATAGGGTAGCTTTAAAATCTCATGTTTTGTCAATACTTTATAGATTGAATTATATGTATTTTCGAAAGGACAGTATTATATTTACTAAACCTATTGAGACACACCTCCTAATTTTCTGAGATGAGAAAGAAGAACAGTTTTAGCACTAAGTATGTAGGCAAATGACCCAGCCTTGGAACGCCCCAGAGACGCTAACCATGAGGAATTATGCAAAAATATGATTGGCTTAGACCAGTGGTCTCCAGAGTGTGGCCCATGGGCCAGAAGCGGCCCTTTGCTTGCCTTTATCAGGCCTTTGGGCACCTATTTCTCCCACTTATATGAGGCACTGACCCCAATGACGGGGCACTAGTCCTCCCACTGACACCAATAATGAGAGAACTGTTCATCTCACTGGCACCAAGGATGGGACACTTATCCTTCCACCGAAACCAACGATGGGGCACTATTCCTTCCACAAACACCAATGATAGGGCACTCTTCCTCTCACTGACACCAATTATGGGGTACTATTCCTTCCTCCCGCTGATACCAACAATGGGGCACTATTCCTCCCACTGACACCAACCAATGGGGCACTATTCTTTCCTCAAACACCAATGATGGGGCACTATTCCTTCCACTGACACCAAGTGATGGGATACTATTCCTCCCACTAACACCAATGATGGTGCACTATTCCTCCCACTGACACCAACCGATGGGGCACTATTCCTCCCACTAACACCAATGATGGGGCACTATTCCTCCCACTAACACCAATGATGGGGCACTATCCCTTCCACAAATTCCAATGATGGGGCACTATTCCTCCCACTGACACCAATGACGGGGTACTATTCTTTCCACTGACACTAATGATGGGGCATTGTTTATTGCCACCCTTGGGCGGTTTCTACTCCTTGTGACCAAAGTCTGCCCCCTGTATTGTACATTCTGGCCAGGCGAGTGGGTACCAGGTACCATCTGGTCAGAACCTTGAGACAGGCCTCTATCAGAGAAACTTTCAAAATACCTTTGTAGGAAACTTGAGGTCTGGATGTCCAAGACTCTAGTTCATCTTCACAATTAAGGTCCCTCTCCCAAGCCAGCATGTAAGGTTGTTTCTCAGTCGGAGTGAGCAGAGACTCATATACCATTGAAAAGCCCCCTCTAGTTCCCTGATCTTTAGTACACCTTTGTTTGTATGCTATTAGAACCGCCTCAAGTCGCTTGACATCCGAAATCCCATTGAAATGAATGGGAGCCGTCTTAATATACACTACTGAAGTCGCTCAGACTTCAAGGTGACTTCAGAAAAGGTTCCTGTACTACTTCAAGGCGACTTCTATCCGACTTGTGCCCATAAAATTCAATGGAAGTCGTCTCCAAGTCGGATCACCCATCTAAATTGAAGTGACTTTGAAGAGACTTTACAGGAAAAAGAAAATAATTTTTGAAGGCAACCCCCTCCCTCCCTACTCTGATTGGCCACAAGCAAAGTCGCCTGGCATGGAGTCGCGTTGTAAGTCGCCCAAAGTCGCTTTAAAAATCACCTAGCAAAGTCGCGCCAAAGTCGGATCGCCTATGTGTGAACCGAGCCTTACAGTGTCAACTGAAGCCATATAGCATAAAGCAAATGACCTTGTTACATTATCGTTGGGAAAGATGCCCAGAGAAGCTGGTCTCAGCATGCCCTCGCAGCCAGCATGCCCAACCTGTGGCTGGAGGGCTGCATGTGGCCCTTTGGCACTTTTTGTGCAGCCCTTGGGGCTTCTAATCTGTCTTTCCATATTGTGCTCTTATAGCAGTGATTATTAGCATATAATATATATTTAGTTAATGTCTCCTGAAGCATGTTCTTAGTCTCCAACAACTCCTATAGCATGTTCCCAGTCTCTGAAAGTCTCCTGAAGCATGTCCACATACTCTGACAATCTCTTGTATCATATCTGCAGTCTCGGACCATCTCTTGGATCATGTCCGCAGTCTCTAACCATCTGTTGTATCATGTCCGCAGTCTCTAACCATCTGTTGTATCATGTCTGCAGTCTCTGAACATCTCTTGGATCATGTCCGCAGTCTCTGACCATCTCTTGTATTATGTCTGCAGTCTCTGACCATCTCTTGGTTCATGTCTGCAGTTTCTGACCATCTCCTGTCTCATGTCTGCAGTCTCTGACCATCTCCTGTATTATGTCTGCAGTCTCTGACCTTCTCTTTTATCATGTCTGCAGTCTCTGACCATCTCTTGGATCATGTTCACAATCTCTGACCATCTCCTGTATTATGTCATCAGTCTCTAACCATCTCTTGTATCATGTCCACAGTCTCAGGCCGTCTCTTGTATCATGTCTGCAGTCTCTGACCATCTCTTGTATCATGTCCACAGTCTCAGGCCATCTCTTGTATCATGTCTGCAGTCTCTGACCATCTCTTGTATCATGTCCGCAGTCTCTGACCATCTCTTGTATCATGTCTGCAGTCCCTGACCATCTTTTGTATCAAGTCAGCAGTCTCTAACCATCTCTTGTATCATGTCCACAGTCTCAGGCCATCTCTTGTATCATGTCCGCAGTCTCAGGCCATCTCTTGTATCATGTCTGCAGTCTCTGACCATCTCTTGTATCATGTCCACAGTCTCAGGCCATCTCTTGTATCATGTCTGCAGTCTCTGACCATCTCTTGTATCATGTCTGCAGTCTCTGACCATCTCTTGTATCATGTCCGCAGTCTCTCACCATCTCTTGTATCATGTCTGCAGTCTATGACCATCTCTTGTATCATGTCTGCAGTCCCTGACCATCTTTTGTATCATGTCTGCAGTCTCTGACCATCTCTTGTATCATGTCCGCAGTCTCAGGCCATCTCTTGTATCATGTCTACAGTCCCTGACCATCTCTTGTATCATGTCAGCAGTCTCTAACCATCTCTTATATAATTTATGCAGTCCCTGACCATCCTTGTATTATATCCACAGTCTCTGACCATCTTCTGTATCATGCTCACAGTCTTTGACTATATCCTGTTGCGAGTCAGCTGTCCCTGACCCTGAAAATTCACAAAATTTTATGTGTGGCCGTTTGGTGGTGTCAATGGCCACTTTTGAGGTCCTTATATCAAGAAAGTTGACCACCACTGCCTTACAGGGTAAAAAGAGTCACAAGTGTAAAGTAAATCTTTTTTCTTCTCTTGAGTGTTATCATTATTATATTTCACCACTAGGCTGTGCTGTTGCACCTTTATTTGCCTTGCGCTCTCTTGCTGCTTATCTCATTGTCAATATGTTAATACCACTAAAAAAGCCAGGGGTGAACATGGGTGGGTTAAGCTGGATTACAATGAATATTTTCAACAAGCTAATCAACTAATGTCATGGCAACAAACAATTAAAGTCATTTTTTGTTGAGTAGGAGTCGAATGCGTCTATCTATTACTTATAATTCCTTGAATAATAAAAAAACGACGGGTTTTACATAACATGTCAACAACGGGCAGCAGGAGAAGGGCTTATAGGGGAGGCGATGCCACGGGGAACCTTAAGACTGGAGACTCGGAATGTCTCTGCGTTTTAGGACAGCTCCCAGGATACATCACTAGCAGTAAATATATTCTTAGCAGAGCAAAACAGCGATATAATTATCATTGGGAAAGAACTGAAAGTGGGTAGTCTCTGCTCATGTTTATTTCATGTTGTGTTAGTGTGAATATTCACACGTCTAAATTAGTTTTAAACCAAACGAACTTATCCCATCCGACCGTGATGGCAGACCTTAGATACCAGCTAATATACGTTGGCACTGCCACATCATGTCGTGAAGAAATGCAGAAATGTCTGTCCTCAAATCCAAATAGCTTAAACACACACATACAATATATATATGCGGTGTAGAAAAGGATCACCCCCTTTAAAATAATCACATTTTGTTGCTTTGCAGCCTGAAATGAAGACAGGCACGGTTTTTGTTTTATTCAGCTTTATTTATTCAGTGCAACTTATAACATCCCATAGAAAGATATAACACCAACATGTCGGAAAAAGATAAAAAAAAAATCAAAAACAGAATCACTGAATTGGAAAAAGGATCACCCCCCCCCCCTTATGTCAGTAATTTGTTGAACCACCTTTGCTTTAATTACAACATTTAGTCTGTTGGGATGTCTCTATTAACTTTGCACAGCTAGACTTTGCAATATTTGCCCGCTCTTCTTTGCAGAACTGCTCAAGTTCAGTTACATTTGATGGTGATTGTTTGTGGACGGCAGTCTTTAGGTCATTCCACAGATTTTTAATGAGGTTTAAGTCTGGGCTCTGATGAGGCCATGCAAGGACATTCACCTTTTTCTCCTTCAGCTACTGCGTGGTCATTTTTGCTGTGTGTTTTGAGTCATTGTCATGTTGGAAGGTAAACCTTCCCACTAACAACTTTCTGGCAGAGGGCAGCAGATTTTCCTCAAGAATTTGATGGTGATTTTGCCCCAACTATTTTCCTTCTATCCTGACAAGTGCTCCAGTCCCTGCTGCAGAGAAACAATTCCATAACATAATATTACCACCCCCCATAACAGGATATTACCACCCCCCATAACAGGATATTACCACCTCCATAACAGGATATTACCACCCCCTAACAAGATATTACCACCCCCATACCAGGATATTACCACCCCATACCAGGATATTACCACCTCCCATAACAGGATATTACCACCCCCCATAACAGGATATTACCACCCCCATAACAGAATATTACCACCCCCCATAACAGGATATTACCACCTCCATAACAGGATATTACCACCTCCATACCAGGATATTAACACCTCCATACCAGGATATTACCACCCCCATAACAGGATATTACCACCCCCATAACAGAATATTACCACCTCCATAACAGGATATTACCACCCCCATAACAGAATATTACCACCCCCCATAACAGGATATTACCACCTCCATAACAGGATATTACCACCTCCATGCCAGGATATTACCACCTCCATACCAAGATATTACCACCCCCATAACAGGATATTACCAGCCCCATAACAGAATATTACCACCTCCATAACCGGATATTACCACCCCCATAACAGGATATTACCACCCCCATAACAGAATATTACCACCTCCATAACAGGATATTACCACCCCCATAACAGAATATTACCACCCCCCATAACAGGATATTACCACCTCCATACCAGGATATTACCACCCCCATAACAGGATATTACCACCCCCATACCAGGATATTACCACCCCCATAACAGGATATTACCACCTCCATAACAGGATATTACCAGCTCCATAACAGAATATTACCACCTCCATAACAGGATATTACCACCCCCCATAACAGAATATTACCACCTCCATGCTTTACTGTAGGAATGGTGTTATTTGGGTGGTGAGCTGTATTGGATTCCCGCCAAACATATTGTTTGGTGTTGAGGCCAAATAATTCAATTTTAGTATCATCTGATCATAACACCTTTTGCCATGTTGCCTCAGAATTTTCAACGTGCGTTTTTAAGGTGGTCATACTGACACATGGGGGTTATCCTTTTTCCAACTCAATGATTCTGTTTTTGAATTTTGAATTTTTTTTTAGAAACATAGAAAAGTGAAGGCAGAAAAAGACTGAGTAGTCTATCGAGCCTGCCCTTTTTTATTTATTTTTTTTGTTTTCACATTAACCTCGTTGTCTGACTATAGATTTATGTATATCCCAAGCATGTTTGAAGCCATTTACTGTTGACTGTCTCACAACCTCTTTGGTAGTTTATTCCAATCATCAACCACCCTTTCAGTAAAATAATACTTTCTAAAATAAGTTTTGAACTCCCCCCCAGTTAGTTTGAGGTCCCCGTGTTCTTGATTTTGGTTTCATATTGAAAAGACTGCCCTCCTGAACCTTATTCACCCCCTTGATGTATTTAAAGGTTTCAATCATGTCTCCCCTCTCCCTTCTTTCCTCCAGACTGTACATATTAAGTTCCTGAAGTCGCTCTTGATATGTTTTATCCCCCAGACCTTTCACCATTTGTGTTACCCGTCTCTGAACTCGTTCTATTTTATCAATATCTTTTTGTAAGTGAGGTCTCCAGAACTGGACACAGTATTCTAACTGAGGTCTCACTAAAGATCTATATAGAGGAATCAGAACCTCCTTCCTCCTGCTGGTGATCCCTCTACTGATACATCCCAGAATTCTATTTGCTTTTCCCACTGCCTGATCACTCTGTTTGCTCGTTTTGCAATCATCTGAAATAAGCACCCCCAAATCTTTTTCTTCTGTAGTGGTGGCTAACACTGTACCCCCAATGCTGTACTCTCTAAGGGGATTCTTATTCCCTAGGGGCATTATTTTTCTGACATGGTGTTATATCTTTCACTTGGATGTTACAAGGTGCACTAGTAAATACAGCTGGATAAAACAAACACTGTGTCTACCTTCATTTCATGCTGCAAAACAACAAAATGTTATTATTCTAAAGGAGGGTGATTCTTTTCTATACCCACTGTATAAATATATACACTATATTACCAAAAGTATTGAGACTCCTGCCTTTACACACACATGAACTTTAATGGCATCCCAGTCTTAGTCCGTAGGGTTCAATATTGAGTTGGCTCATCCTTTGCAGCTATAACAGCTTCAACTCTTCTGGGAAGGCTGTCCACAAGGTTTAGGAGTGTCTATGGGAATGTTTGACCATTCTTCCAGAAGAGTATTTGTGAGGTTAGGCACTAATGTGAGAGAGAAGATCTGGCTCACAGTCTGTTCTCTAATTCATCCCAACTGTGTTCTATCGGGTTGAGGTCAGGACTCTGTGCAGGCCAGTCAAGTTCCTCCACCCCAAACTCACTCACCCATGCCTCTATGGACCTTGCTTTGTGCAATGGTCCAAATCCTTTGGTGGAGGGGGATTATGGTGTGGGGTTGTTTTTTAGGGTTTAGGCTTGGCCCCTTACTTCCAGTGAAGGGTACTCTTAAGACATCAGCATACCAAGACATTTTGGACAATTTCATGCTCCCAGCGTTGTGGGAACAGTTTGGGGTTGGCCCCTTCCTGTTACAACATAACTGCGCACCACTGCACAAAGCAAGGTCCATAAAGACATAGATGAGCAAGTTTGGGGTGGAGGAACTTGACTGGCTGAACAGAGTCCTGACCTCAACCTGACAGAACACCTTTGGGATGAATTAAATAGGAGACTCCGAGCCAGGCCTACTCTGTGCGGTTCCTCCACTCCCAACTCTCTCATCCATGTCTTTATGGACCTTGCTTTGTGCACTGATGCGCAGTCATGTTGAAACAGCAAGGGGCCATCCCCAAACTGTTCCCACAAAGTTGGGAGCATGAAATTGTCCAAAATGCCTTGGTATTCTGACGCCTTAAGAGTTCCCTTTGCTGGAACTAAGGGGCCAAGCCCAACCCCTGAAAACAACCCCACACCATAATTCCTCCTCCCCCAAATGATTTAGACCAGTGCACAAAACAAGGTCCATAAAGGCATGGATGAGCGAGTTTGGGGAGGGGGAACTTGACTGGCCTGCACAGTCTTGACCTCAACCCCCTCAACCCGGCAGAACACCTTTGGGATGAATTTTAGCAGAGGCTGCAAGCAAGGCCTTCTCATCCAACATCAGTGCCTGACCTCACAAATGTGCTTCTGGAAGAATGGTCAAACATTCCCATAGACACTCCTAAACCTTGTGGACAGCCTTCCCAGAAGAGTTGAAGCTGTTATAGCTGCAAAGGGTGGGCCATCTCAATATTGAACCCTACAGACTAAGACTGGGATTCCATTAAAGTTCATGTGTGTGTAAAAGCAGGTGTCCCAATACTTTAGACAATATAGTGTAGTTGAGGGTTTATTTGTACATTTTTTTACTGCTTGTAGGTACTTTGTGATTCATTTAGCGGGCAGTATCAAATTCACTTTAACCACTTCAGCCTCGGAAGGATTTCCCCCTTTAGTACCAGAGCACTTTTTGCGATTTGGCACTGCGTTGCTTCAACTGACAATTGCGCGGTCGTGTGACGTTGTACCCAAATAAAATTTGCGTCCTTTTTTCTCCACAAATAGAGCTTTCTTTTTTTGGTATTTGATCCCCTCTGCGTCATTTCTGATCACCGCTATAAACAAAAAAAGAGCGACAATTTTGCAAAAAAACAATATTTCTTACTTTTTGCTAAAATACAAATCCAAAAAAAACTATAAAAAATAATTTTTTCATCGGTTTTGGCCGATTTATATTCTTCCTCATGTTTTTGGCAAAAAAACCCCGCAATCAGCGTTTATTGATTGGTTTGCGCAAAAGTTGACGCATTTACGAATGATGAAAATTAATTTCTGTTTTTTTTACGAGTAAGGTCGCCGATCTGCGATTTTTAGCAGTACTGCGATATTGCAGCGGACATGTCGGACCATTTTGACAGTTTTTTTTAGGACCATTGGCATTTATACAGCGATCAGTGCTATGAAAATGCACTGATTACTGTGTAATTTCCATTGGTAGTGAAGGGGTTAACCTGGAGGGGGCGCTCTAAGGGTTAACTGTGTTCTCTCAGTGTGTTCTAACTGTATGGGGGCTGGGCTGGCAGGAGGAGGGGAGTGATCACCGCCCCCTCTGTCAGAACGGAGATCCATGTTTACTTACACAGACCTCCATTCTTTCACTGCGGGGGGCGGGTAGCCCGTGGAGATCGAGTCCACCCTACCCACTTCCTGCGACACGTGCGCTCCCAATACTGGTTATCGCGGCCGCCGTCAGGTGACCTCGGTTCGTGTTAACGAGCCACTTTGCTGCCGCCACGCTGCGGCGTGCGATTGGCAAGTGGTTAAAGCAGCTGCAAATCTCTAATAAACAAAGCCTCAATCCAAAGCACCCAAAGTGTAATTTTTCTCTGCAGTCTCTTCTCTCTATTATTTGCATGATAATAGTCTATGGTGACTCTTCTGCATCTCTGTTGACGGCCCCCCTCCCTCCAGCACACAGTGACAGCCTATGTATATTTCCCTATGCTACTGTGTAGAGGAGGTGTGTCCATTCCCCCCACTCAGGTTTCAGGTTTCACTGGGCTCTGTGCTCTAGCTGTGAAGTGTGTGACATCAGATCCCCGCCCCCTGCCTTTTACTGCTGAGAAATAGGCTTTGATCTGTGTGTTTTAGGAGGATGTAGAGAAATGGCTGCAGATAAATAGATACAACGTATGTAGGAGGATTTGATTCATCTCTGTAAACCACCTGAGGCCAGTCACTTCACTGGGTATATGAAAGGGTTTGCAACCACACCAATGATACCAACGATGTCTACATACTACCAATAGCAGATCATCCGCCTATTGTACTAAGTATTTTCATTAATGAAGGTTACAAGTTTAAGGATGGTGACCCAGCCAAGGCATGCATCACGTGTGTGACCTCTGCTTTGTTCTTGAAGTTGAACCTGAGAACATGCCTTTGTTGTTGTGCAATGGGTCTACCAAGAACAAGTAACCCGACCTGTCCCATGAATATTTCATACATAAAAAATATGATAAATATTTGATTTGGTGCTTCTCTGTCTTTAACTAAATAACCCGAGGTCACGGATCTTTAGATTTTACATCTCCGGTATTTTGTTTCAAGGCTTGTTGAATAAATACTTCAGTATGAGATAGATTTAGTTATAATGCCTTGGAGTAATACGCATTATTTAAAGGTTTTTCCTACTTGAACTAATATTTCCCATTTGCTTGGCACTCCTGTAGGGTAACACTTACAGGAAATTTAAAGCCCAAGTCCAGCTTAGGTGGTAAATAAAATGTACAGGCATTGTCCAACATAGACTCACTGATGCAGTCATGTATTACTGCAGGTTGGAGATGGGAGGAAGCCACTGGATCAGTATGGCAGCCATACAACTTATATTTTCAAAAGAAGTCCACAATGACAATCATATTTCTCTCTGTAAAGGTTTCCTTCAAAGGTCCCCCATCTTCTACAGCCCCCTTATAAATCTATGTACACTATATTACCTAAAGTATTGGGACGCCTGCCTTTACATGCACATGAACTTTAATGGCATCCCAGTCTTGGTCCATAGGGTTCAATATTGAGTTGGCCCACCCTTTGCAGCTATAACAGCTTCAACTCTTCTGGGAAGGCTGTCCACAAGGTTTAGGAGTGTCTATGGGAATGTTTGACCATTCTTCCAGAAGTGCATTTATGAGGTCAGGCACTGATGTTGGAGAGAAGGCCTGGCTCACAGTCTCTGCTCTAATTCATCCCAAAGGTGTTCTATCAGGTTAGGGTCAGGACTCTGTGCAGGCCAGTCAAGTTCCTCCACCCCATGTCTTTATGGACCTTGCTTTGTGCATTGGTGCGCAGTCATGTTGGAACAGGAAGGGGCCATCCCCAAACTGTTCCCACAAAGTTGGAAGCATGAAATTGGCCAAAATGTCTTGGTATGCTGAAGAGTTCCCTTCACTGGAACTAAGGGGCCAAGCCCAACCCCTGAAAGTCAACTCCACACCATAATCCCCCCTCCACTAAAATGATTTGGACCAGTGCACAAAGCAAGATCCATAAAGACATGGATGAGTGAGTTGTGGGTGGAGGAACTTGACTGGCCTGCCTTCACCCTGAAAGAACATCTTTGGGATGAATTAGAACAGCCTTTCTCAACCTTTTCAACACCAAGGAACCCTTGAATTAATTCTCCGGTCTCGGGGGGAACCCCTGCTAAAAATTAAAAATCTACAACTCATGATACATTAGTGTGATGGTCAATGGGAAGAATGCTCCTTACACTTGTGGTCATTGGGAAGAATTACCCCCTTACAGATAGCTAAAAAGATCAATGATGTCATTGGGAATTTATCTGAGAGGTAGCAATTGCTCATTGCTTGAGGAACCCCTAGCAACCTCTGGAGGAATCCTAGGGTTCCACGGAACCCTGGCTGAGAAACCCTGAATTAGAGTGGAGACTGTGAGCCAGGCCTTCTCGTCCAACATCATTGCCTGACCTCACAAATGTTCTTCTGGAAGAATGGTCAAACATTCCCATAGACACTCCTAAACCTTGAGGACAGCTTTCCTAGAAGAGTTGAAGCTGTTATAGCTGCAAAGGGTGGGCCAACCCAATATTGAACCCTACGGACTAAGACTGGGATGACATTTAAGTTCATGTGTGTGTTAAGGCAGGTGTCCCAATACTTTTGGGTATATAGTGTATATGGTGTATTCCTGCGCTATCACTCCTAAATAGGTGAAAGACTAAAATAAATTAAATAAACTGCTGCAGGCACCTGGTAGCATTCCCACAGCTATTAAATGCATACACTATAATGGATGGTGCTCCGCTGTTTTAACATGCAAAGATACCATTAATAAATTTGTGCAATACTCATTGAATAGTTTTCCTTATTTAATAAATATTTTATTGTAACTATGTCACTCTTTGGGAAGTCTTTTCTGCACTTTTATATACCATGGTGAGGATAACCTAAGAGCTTACATAGAGGAGCATCATAGAGGAGACCCCACCCAGCATACAAGCCCGGAAGTGGGGAGAGATCAGCTAGAGCAGGAATAGGCAACCTTACAGATGGAGGTCTAAATGCACAACATGGGGAGAAGTCAAAGATTCCCGAGCACAGTGTCGCCTCCTCACACCCGATTTAAACCTCTAAGGGCCCATTCACACCTGAGCGTTTTGTAGCTCAAATATGCCTGATAAATGAAGCTACAAACTGCTGAAGGGGACAAAATCAATGATTCTCTATGGAGACGGCTCACATCTCCACTCAAAAACGCCTGAAGCCAAACGCCCGACGCTCAAATTACTCCCGGAGGTATTTTTGTTGTGCGAATCGGGCACATTCCGGTGTTTCTGACACTTTTCTATTTACATAGAATCAATGTAAAAGCGTCAAATGCACGTATTGGCGCAACATCGGCGTCTGCAAACGCCCGATGTCGCGCTACAAAACGCGTGACAAAATGCTTCAAATATGCCCAAAAACGTGTTGTCTAGGTGTGAATGCAGCCTAATTGCCATACTTCTGTGTCACAATTGCTTGCATTGCATGGCAATCGTGGGTTTAAATCAGGTGGTGAGGAGGCAACGTATCGCCTCCTCACCGCCTCCTCACCACCTGTCAAACACACCCGGATCACTTTTCAGGGGAGCAGTAGTGCCTGCTGCACTTGTGAATGAGCCCTTAGCTGCATGGGTGAAAAGAATTTGTGCTAGGAGGGGGGATAGGGGGAGAATTT